>JAHDVE020005285.1:0-97336 GCA_022606495.2 Halesus radiatus | reverse complement strand
TTACAGCAATTTTTCAAGTCTTAAATTGTGTGTGAAAATATTCTTCGATTTATGGATATGACTTTCTGAGGAGATGAGTTTTCAGTCTCATTCTTAATACTCGAGTCTTTAATCATTCTTAGATCGTGAAGCTTTCTAAAAAAAAAACGTAAAAAAAAGTTTTTTTCTCATTTGATGCATATACTTTGGGGTTGTTTTTTTTGATTCTATGAAAGCTTCTTGTCGGTGAATGCAGTTAGCCAAGAGATATTCAATACTAGCAGATAGTAGACCAGGAAATGTAGGGCCCTGCGGCAGATGATAGCCGAGGCTAGGCTCCTGGGGTCAGGGACCTAATAGGGCTAGGGTATGGGGCGTGCGACTGGCTACCTACAGTACCTACCTACTTACCTGCGGGGAGAGGGTTGGAAATTTCATCCCCCTTTCCTGAGACGTTAATCTTACGTGAATTATAAATATAGACCTGACGATTCAACACACATTGATATTTTTACGTGTTGGTCGAAAAAAAAGAACTATCTCGAAAACCTAACCAAACATATCCTAAATAATCTTCTATTTTATTTTTTTTTATTTAGGTTAGGTTTTTGGGATAGTTTTAATGAATTTATATCACTTTTAAAAAGTGTGCCGATTCATGCGTGTGTTGAATTGTCATAGAACCATATTTTTCACGATCATTTGATAAATAGATAGCATATAAGTTATAATGAGTTATTTTGTACACTTAAATACAAATCGATACATTAGTACAATAGGGAACTAACTCAAAATACCTCATTTTGAGAAAACTGGATTTGAAAATGTTTTCATAAAGACATCGCTCCGATGTAAAGTTATTTTGTCCACCTATAACAGAACAATAGATGCAACATGAAAGTAATTTATCAACGGAAACATTTGACATGTTTCTCTATTGAACTAAGAATGTGCTGATTTCATTATAATTCCATAAAGAATTATCTGACTACATAATTAGGACAAATTAGACTTATTTTTAGTGGAATATGAGAAGGGAGAGTTTCTTTACCATTTTTTACCACTAACTCAAAACCCGTAAATTTTGAGTTATTTCCCTATTGAACTAAGGTATCGAAGTAACTAAAATAAGACAAAAAAAATAATACAAAAATTGGCATTTTATAGTCCAACTCGTTCAGGACAATGGGGAGTATTTGGGACTCTTGTGTGATGTTCACGTTTAAAAAAATCTACGAATCTATGCACTGAAGAGATAACCGATATAATTGTGTTGTGGGAGTATCTGTGTACCCGAAGTGAGCGCATGTTCCCCCTACTTCTAGTGTTATTGATAAAAAAAAAATCAAATATGAAAATCGTTATTGAACAGACACACAATTTCAATAATTTGTCTAGGGCGTAGGAGTTAAAAGGTAAATGGCGACATCGGTTTTCTTTCAAATCGGTACAGATGACACTTTTATTGTTTTTTTGTTTCTCTCGTTTGTGGGAAAACTACGGCACTACGATATTTTTTAACTAGGTTTATTTTTTCACAATTACCAAAATTTTAATTAAGCCATTCCAAAAATACTAAAAACCAACAATTTACGAGGGTTATGTTCGCTCGCATCAGAATCCAACAATTATTTATAGTAAAGGTACAATAAAAGTGAAGTTTATGCTTGAATGTCCGCCGCCAGTTAATAACATTTTACGAACACCCAGTCGCAGTTTATTTCTTTGACATAAAAACATCACCTTTTTTATCCTTATCGGAGGCGGTTGACTCCTTTACCACTGTTCAACAACCTTTGGTTCGAGAATCTAGTAATATATATTATTTTGTATTTCTTGCGCATTTCATGTAACATTTTCGAGATATTTTGTTTTTGGAGAGTTTTAATTAACCCTTACCTCTCCATTATTTTTTAATATTTGTTGTCAGCCAACTCTAATTTAAATAATGTCAAAATATTAATTTATTGATAGGCAGTTTACAAAAAGGTTATTTTATAGTAAAACAAAAACGGAAAACAGTCAAAATCTTATTAAAAATAATCACAAGAAACAACGTCACGTGTTAAGTTTTGTGCGTGAAAATACACCGCGCGCGCATGTCTTATCTTGTCGGCCGCCAGCCGACAAATGAGTTGTAGCGTACAAATAGTGATGTCGGCTGGCACCCGACAAAGGAGTGGTAAGGGTTAACAATGTACATTTATTATTCAATATTAATATTAAGGCGATGCAATGGGAAGTAATGCAGAATCATGTGTTTTTTGTTTGAAAATTGAAAGGCCTAGAATTATCATAGATGATTTAATTAAATACTGCAAATATAATACAGCTTGGCCTTTAGTTTAACTGGGCATTTTTTGATTAGTCTTGAAAATAAGGCTAGAAAAAAAAAATATCAGACCTAAAAAAGATGTCTAAAGAGCAAAATCTCCTACTTATGAACCCTTTTTCCGATATTGTTGTATTGTTCATTGTAACAAATTAAGTTTTTTACAATATAACCGTAAAACATTTTAATAATTATGCCTGAGCTTTACAAAATAAAATAAAACACGCATTTTGGTGATGCTTTTTTTTGCGGAAATCGAAATATGCGTCTGGTGTTAAGCGGGAATTTCAACCTTGTCGCCATCTGCATAAGGAGTGAGTGATTTCGTTCTAACATAAATTATACAAATACTAACTCAAATTATACAATTACTAACATAAATTATACAAGTACTAATTTAATTATATAAGTACTAACATAATTTTTACAAGTATTAACATAAATTATACAAGTACTAATTTAAATTATACAAAATGGAATCATTGAGCATGAACTGTTTACGAAATAATAACTTTTATGAGTTTGCCAATCACTTACATATTAGAAACAGGTCATAGCTTCAATAAATAAATAAAAAAACTGAGTTTAAACCATCCAATATTAATACATATTTTCAAATGTGAGCTTTTGAGACAATATAAATACAAAAAAAATATTATAAAAAACGAATTTAGTTAACGAAATAATAGCACCCTTTGCTAACCATGTTTTCTTAGTATAATTCATCCCCCACCCCTTCAAATCACCACCCTAACCTAACAATATCTAACTATATACTTCTGTACTTATATAATTTAAGCAAGTTTTAAGAACGCTAAAATGACACGGATGTATCGAAGCTGGTAGCAAATTAATAATATTAAGTGACATGTACATATAAACATCATTATAATATTTAATTATTAAAGAAGATAAAATTAACAACTCATAATGAAAATATGAAGCCGATATAGACATGGAAAATGAAAAGAATACGGTCGCTACTTGGACTTAAACCCAGATCCTCTAGACTTAACGGGACCATCATGTCTACCAATTGAGCTATTCCAAAACTGCTCGAAGGGAGTGGGAATATGTCTCCCAAAGTTCTGTGAGGCTGCAAGAGGAAAGAGAGACAAAGATCTGGCTATTCAGATTATGTCTAAGTTAATATCATTGTAGGCAATATTTCGAGTCAGAATGTGGTTTACACAAGATCGAATCTGACGACAGCTTTCATCAATCAACACTGAGCGAACGCAAAGCTAAGTCAAAATAAACCCCTACCGGAAGACTAAGCGGACGTTTTGACGTATCTGTTGTGAATATACACAATGATTTTGGTTGGCAAAAAACAAATGGAATCTGATACATCCAAATAGAAGGATTAACTTTGGGTGAATGCAAAGTATTCCTAGTAAGGTGATCATACGACTGATGTATTTCAAAACGCAAAAAATGCTGTTAGCTTGACTAGATAATAGAAAATTTGTGTATTTTTTTTTGTTATTGATGGGTTCACCAACTATTTATTAATTAATAAAGTTCCAAAGGTTCCTGACCGCTCCTTAAGACATATGCTGTAACGTCTTTCGCTCAGGGCAGGTGTCGACTGGTTTCTTCCGTTAAACCATCCATAGTTTAGCTGCGGGGATAACCACCTGGGGTACCCACCACCTACCTGGGCGGGGGAGCCGCAGTCGGCAGTCCGGCAGACCAGAGCAGGGCACACGGCACAGGTGGTGCGAGGCACGCGCCGGGAAAGCTCCCATTGAGGGGGGATTCCATAACAAAACATAACATTGAAGAAAAGTGAGGAAAACAAAACAAAAACACACCTTACCTCACCTAACCTAGATAAACCTTATCTATTTTTTGATCATGTTTCGTTTAGTTTTATCCGGATACCTTTAATAACATGGAGACATTCAACGAAAACAAATCTTAATTTAGTTCAAAATGTACAATATTCCATAGACAAATTGCTCTTTAAAAAAGCTGAATATAAACAAAGACATGATGTATCTAAATCATTGCTAAAGAATTCGGTAAATTTATTCTATTTAAATTAACAAAAATTACTTTGTAAACACCACTTTTTTAATATATAAATATCAACATGTTTCGAAAGTGAATCTGTCCTCATAATGATAAGTGGATTATTTCTATAGCGCCGTTTTCGTGAGAAAATCATCACGAGGGCGCTTGCAGAAAGTTTAAATTTCAATTTCAATATATACTAGTGTTTCATTCAATAATTACTATTTTTTATTACCCGTTATTAATAATTACCTGTAAACAACCAACTTCATTAGTATGAGGAAGGCTTTTAACGGCTAAATCTCTCAATAGATGGCGTCGAGACAAATTATGTCTACATTTTATTGGTGAAAAATGTTTTGACTTGTCAATACAAGCCTTCCTCATACTAATAAAGTTGGTTGTTTACAGGTGAAATATAATAAAAAACAGTAATTATTGAATGAAACACAAGTATATATTGATTAACTTGGCGGGTTTGCGATAAGCCGACGCAGCTCAACAGTGGGGAAACATCGACCAACAATTAAGAATGGTGCGGAGTTCGAGTGCATCAGCGACATTTGTCACTTTCTCAGAGGGTTTCATTTCAGTTGAGTGTTTCGGCTAATAATTATTGTTTATAAAAATAATTGTTACCCTTTGCGCTATGCACAAAAATCTTGTCTTAAAAAACTTTAGTTTATCAATTAATATATATTAAATAGTGGTTTAAATTTTTATTTTTTTAATTTAAAATAATGCCACAATGCGAATTTCCGTTTATTGAAGAAAAATGCACCAAAAATTTACAATACGGGGTAAAATTATGAATATTTTTTAGACGGAGATAAAAATTGGTTGTATGAAATAGACTTTTGTATTAATTTTTTTTTTCTCCTCTGATTTTCCCGTTATTTTTTAGGCCCTTTTTAATTTTGTTTTTTTTTTTTAATAAAAATAAATTTAAAAAAAAACAATAGTAATATTACAATATCATAAATTTAAAATATGGACTGTTTTAAGGATTAATTAATAAATTTTACTACATAATTATGTGACATTAAAAATAATAAAGGAACATATAAAAAAAACATTATAATTCATCCAAAACTCGTAAAAAATGTCGGCGAATTCAAGGTGCTGAGTGAAAGAATGTTTTGATTGCAGAAATATGTGGGATTTCTCATTCATCTGCCTGCCCAGCGAGATACCTGCCGATGACGTGCAAGTATGCAGCAGGCGTTCTCACGGAGAGCTTTGCCCTTTGCAAGATGATGACTTGACAATCATTATTCTTTCAGATGGCGATTTTATAGGCCAGTCCTTTGGTGGACAGGTGCTCCTGTCACTAGTGGCACGAGCCAAACATTCGGGTTTCTCCAGAAAACTTCGGTCATTTAAGTAAATGAAAAGGAAACGTTGCAGGTATCGCAACCAGCTTTGACTCAAACACAGTTCCTACTCACATATAATATGAATTCCATGTATCAAACTTCTCATTCTACTTCAGAAGAGAAAATTAATGTGAAAATCAAAAGGGTTAAAACTTTAAAAAGGTACCTACTCAAAATTCGATGATCGTTTAGGTAAACTTTTTTGCTAATACAGGCGGACCTCGACTTTCGCACATGATTGGTTCCTGAAAATGTGTGCGAAAGTTAAATGTTCGAAAGTAGGGGGATGTAACAAAAAACACCAAAAATTGTACTTTAAAATTTTTATTTATCAAAAATTCCTAACTAAGTACATATTAAATAAAATTTATATTTTCTTAATAAACTTGTAAAGGGTTAGTAGTACTTTACTACTTTTTTTTCATTTCTTCATAGAGAGTTCTACGCACTTGAGATATGCGTTCTCCATTGGGATCACATTCTTCCACAATATTCAAAAATGTCTCGAGATGCGTAAAAGCTTCGTTCATGTTTTTTTATTGTTAAGGTCTTCATGATTTCTTCTGGTTCTTCTTCCTCACTTACAATTTATATACTATTTTCGTTCTCCTTTCGGTTCATTAGAAATTCATTAGTCAAGGGCTCAGAATGAGATTCAATCATCTCATTAACATCTTCACTGTTAACATCTAGGTTTAGTTCGTTCATTAGGTGAACTATGGTATTTAAAGTGTGATGGTTTCCGGAGTTTCATCAAAATTTATGAAATCACTCATCATTTTCGGGCATAGTTGCTTCCAAGAACCATTCATTGTTGACTCTTTTATTTCAGCCCATGCGTCTCCAATATTGTTTATTGCGTTCCATATGATATAATTCTTCCAGAAATCTTTTAATGTGGGCCCACCTTCCATGTCAGTTGCCTTGATGGCTTGATTCATTATCGACCGCATATAATATCGTTTAAACGTAGCTATAACCGCTTGGTCCATGGGTTGTATGAGACACGTAGTATTGGGGGTAAGAAACACAACATTGATTTCTGGGTATAAATTTTGTAGAGATTTTGGGTGTCCTGGAGCATTAACTAAGATTAATAATGCTTTAAATGGTAAATTATTAATTTCACAATAATATTTTACTGCTGGTACGAAATGTGAAGTGAACCAATCTTTAAATGTTAAAGTAGTAACCCAGGCTTTTTTATTGGATTTCCAAATGACTGGAAGCAATTTTTTACCTTTCCCTTTCAATGCTCTAGGATTTTCTGCTTGATAAGCTAACATTGGCTTCAATTTTAAATTACCAGCTAAATTTCCGCCAAAAAGCAATGTCAATCTATTTTTAGAAGGTTTGTGACCAGGGGCAACTGATTCGTCCTTTGATAAGAATGTAGGATTAGGCATCTTCCAAAATAAAACAGTCTCATCTACATTGAGGTATATTCTCCATCTTCAATAATTTTGGACAATGACGAAATAAAGTCATTTGCAGCATCTTCATCCGCATCAGCTGATTCTCCAGTGAATTTAATATTGTGTAAAGAATACCTTGTTTTAAAATTTGAAAACCAGCCGTTACCTGCATGACACACTGTGTTAGAATCTTCGTTTAGTCTAGCCTTCCAATCGTTATGCAAACTAATTTTCTTTTTAATTTTTTTTTCAACTTATGTACATTGATCACAACATGCACGCGCCTAAATATAATAATTTTGCCCTACATTTGTATGATGATTGTAATTTATTGTTGTATTATATTATATTGTTGAAATAAACTCCTGCTGACAAGCTACTTGCAGTGGCTTAGCGGGTATAAGTTCCCACTGTATATAATTAATATTATACAATAAATTTTTTTTAAATAAAATTAAAAAATAGCCTTAGCGTGAATCATTGAAGTACTCAGAGCGATGTTTTCTTGATTTTGATTACTTATCCAATAACACAAAGATTTCTCCATTTCATCCACCACCACTTTTGTCGCAAATTACCAAAAAGAGAACATGACCCCAATTTTGTTGCAAATTATCAAAAAGTGAACATAACGCCACTTGTAACTGGAATTTTAAGGCCCGAATGACCAGACTTTTAGATCATGAAACACGACTACATTGCATTTATTTTGTTCTTCTTTAGTCTATGCGCTCTACCTACTTCTCCATATTCCTACTGTCCCATCTGCAACAATAAAGTGGTTTTAAAAAAAATATTATAACTTATTTAATTCAAATCAATTTTAATAATATTATCATTAAGTTCTGCAAGTAATTTAGTTTTTATTGCTGTGAGAGCAGTTTCAGCGTACAAAGCCATTTTTAAACTGTGATTTTGCTTTTGATGCTGGGTGTAACTACAGTTTTAAAATGGCTTCGAATGCAGAAACAGCTATCACAATAATAAAAATCTCGAATACTTGCAGAACTTAATCTATATATATATATATATATATATATAAAATCAATATAAGTTTGTTTGTTTCTTTGGCCTCGATGTTCTCGAAAATCACTGGGCCGGTTTCGCTAAAAAATAGCACAGTGTATTCTTATTAGTGCCAGGAGGGTTTAGAAAGTAGTTTGAATTAAATACAGCATGTAAAACAGTTGCTACAACGTTTTAAAATTAGTATGAAAAACATTGAACCCGCCATGTTTTATTTAGGTTAGCCCATGGATATAACATTCTGGTTAGCCACAGATTACATATTCAAAAGAAGAAGGTTTGTTTGGGTAGAGTATTTTCAAAATGTAAAACACAATGAAATGAAATGGTTTGGAATGAAATAAAATTTTCAAATACTTTCTTTGTTTAGAGATAGTTACTTTCGCTGTCAAATCAATTATGGCACCCAAACGACAAGCAAGAATTCACAACATCATAACTTTATATAAACCAGAGCAAGGCCGGGTAATCAGCTAGTAAAATTACAAAAATTGATTTATTTAAAATTCTTATTGGAATAACTTATTGAAGTTTTTAAACCCCACTGTGATAATAAATTTAATAATTGAAGATAATATTAGCAAATCCCAAATAAAATATGAAACAGAAAAGACACCTGATGAAAAAAATGACGGAAAGCAATAAGATGGCATTTTAGCTTAGATGGTAGAGCTCTGGTCCTGGATAGATAAGTCCCAGATGCAACCGTTATCTTTTTTTTATTTTCTTTTTCATATTTACTTTGAGATCCGTTAATATTATCGTCAATGATTAAATATTTAATTTACTTAAAATAAAGAAGTATAAAAATGAAGTTCTACGAAATAAACACTTAATCTTCTATATATACATATATGTATACATGTTATAATCAATGTAAGTTTGTTTGTCCTCTATGTTCTCGAAAATCACTGGACCGGTTTCGCTGAAAATAGCACAGTCGGTTTTTATTAGAGCCGGGAAGGTTTAGAAAGTAGTTTGAATGAAATCCAATATGTAAAACTGTTGCTATAACGTTTTAAAATTAGTAAGAAAAACTAATTTAAATTTTAAAACGTTATACCAACAGTTTTACATATTGTATTTCATTCAAACTACTCTCTAAACCCTCCGGGCACTAATAAGAACAAACTGTGCCATTTTCAGCGAAAACAGTCAAGTAATTTTCGAGAAAATCGAGGACACAGAGATAAGCATTCATTATCATATATAGAGAAGAGATTAGTGGTTTAAAACAAAGTATTTATTTTATTTAATAAATACGTCTAACTTTAAAGTAATTGTTTTCTACGGAAACATTAATAATTGAAATTAACGTGTTTACATATTGTATTTATTATGCAACCATTGATGCTTACCTATATTAAAATTATTATTGTTACTGACAAAAAGAAGACTCATTTCAATGTGAGATTGGTTAGGGCAGGTGTGTACAGCACGAGCCCAGCTTCGGCAAATTCCGTGACCCTTCGGCAATTTCCGGCGGATGACGAGGCAGCAGAGGCGTAGGAAGAGTGAAAGGAGCCGCGGAGAGCAGAAGACAGAGGGCAGTTAGTTGTAGATTACAGAGATAAGGTTCGTCCAGACGGCGCGAGGCAAGCGTACGAGGCAGAGGACGAAGCTATAGAAGTATAGAGGTAAGGCAGACGGTATAAAGAAAGGGGGCAGGTGTGAGAGGACGAGCCGGACTGAAGAGGGGATCGCCAACCGTAGGCTTCTGATATAGATTTTTTAAATAAATTAAATGAGATTTTTAAGAGGAATACCTACCAACCCTGATGTATGGAAGTGAGGCGTGGCAGAGGAAGGATGAAAGTAGACTGAATACTGTAGGAATAAGATCCCTGAGAGGAATGCGTGGTAAAACCATGTATGACGGTGTTACAAATGTAGATATCCGGAAAGAAGGCGAATCTGATATAAGAGAAATGAAAACAATTAAGAAAGAGATGTTTAGATGGTTTTTGACATATAGAGCGGATGAACCAAGAGAAGAGTGCACAAAGAATATATGACAGATAATGGATAGCTTTTTTTAAAAATAAAGTCAAACATTTCCGCTTTACGAATAATCCGACAATATTTGAAAATATCATACTACCATCACAATAAGCGGAAGATGTTGCTTGTGTCGTGATGAAGGACTTATCGAGCAGAGGAATTGATGTCACGACGTCTGGATGGAATCCATACGCCACGCGAACTCAGCCACTGACCGGTCATAGTAAAAGAAGTAAGGTACGCCCGGAAAAAACATTGCACGATCAAGTGAATCAATTACTTTCGTGTCATGTCGGAATGATAGATAGAAGAGTATGTATAAGACGATGAATGAATTCCAATGAAGCAAGGAGTGTGTGCCTAGGTAGGGATGTATGGCGGTCCATCCTCTCTTCATACCCCCACGGAGAAACAGCCTGACGATAGAAACACACACAATTTACAGGATAACGTGATACCATACAATTAAACACCATTCGTACACGATATGGCAAGCAATCCATTAGCTATTATATTAATTAATATGAATAATTGCCTTCCAGACGAAATTAAAAAGAAAGACGTATTTAAAAAAAAAATGTTATTGTACCAGACGTAATCTGGTACACAAACGAACTGTATGAGGCGGCTGATCCCAATCTGCGGAGCGGAGCTGGGAGGAAGGTAGCACTCCTTACCGTTCCCTCTGCAAGGAGGAACGGTACTAGCGACAAGACCCTTATTTACGACTTTTGCGGGCCTTGTCTGTATGACGTTGCTTATTTGGGTCCAGTCCTAGTTAGTAGTCCGATGGGGGGTCCAAGGTAGGCGGTAGTCAGAATAAAAGAAGGCGGGTATATCAGAAGTCAGAGCGGGCGGTGGAGAGAGAAGATCTTGTCAGGCTGGCGGTCGAATGCTAACTGCCCGAAGTGGCTTTTGCAGGCTACTTATGGCGGTCTGCAACGTGCAGACCTACTGCGCAGTGTGGATGCCTGACAAGTATGTCTCTTTCCCACCGCCGTACTGCTCTATTTTTATTTGAGTCATTTCTTTTTCTGAGCGGTCTGTGAGAACACGCTCATCACAGACCACCCGTTACATACATTAACAAATAACAATATTTTACATATAACAAATGTGCCGTTTCAAAACATTCCGGGAGAGGCGGTGACGTCCGATACAGTTATTCTTTCTGACGTTAAATGAACAAAATAAGTGTTTACAAAATATTTTTAATTTTCAGGAAACCATTCTAGTTTAATATGTAAAAATGTAATTTTCGTTTGTCAAGAATTAAAGAAAAAAATGTATCGACACAAATTGTCTGACAAAGTCTGACCTATGCAGAATGCGGACGATGTCTTTATATTGTTTAACGGTTTTCTTCTCCGTGCTTCTCTAGTTGAATCAGCAACCAAAGGTTTACGGCGCATGAGGAAGCCAACGTTCTTCCTCTGGCAACATCTTGCGTCAATGATAATTAAAGGAAGACATATGGTGGTCTTCGCCACCGCTGCATTCAACTGCCACAACTCACCTTCACCTTTACCTGTTAAACCAAATAAATAATCAACATTAAATAAAGTAAATAGTTACTTATAATTTTGAAAATATCTACTATTGATGAAAATAATAAACTTATACATTCTGACCACTGAACAAGTAATCCCTAGACGTGTGATCTATATCGAATTGAAAATAAAACCTACTTCAGCACAAAAGTAAGGAAACATTTGAAGCATAAGGTGAAGTATTCCCTCATGTTGGAGAGAGTCAAGAAGAAATTTCTGAGATTTCTCTACCTGAGGGAGTATGGCTACTACCTGTGGCTCTATCCTGCCGACTTTCTCTTATGGATGTACACATTGTTACACATTTCTTCAGACTGATTCGCGGATGGTTCGAAAACTCGGCTATCATGGAGAGCATTCATTTCTATGTTGCCGATGGTTATCTCCGTCACCTACAAGCATAGACTGTTTTATCTCTCAACCTGCAGGTTCAACTTGCCAATGGTCATTTCGGTGGAGAGAGCAATCTTGTTGTTGAACAGAATCAATTCAGATATTGACATATTTAGCATCAACGAAGCTGCATTTCATCGGCAAGCTTTGTTGCTGCTAGTATAAAATGTACCCACTTTTTTACTATTTTATTCCTGTATAATGTTAAATTACATATATAAAAAAAAAATGTAATCTCTGTACATAAAAAATGAATGTTTGTCTGTCTGTCCTCGATTTTCTCGAAAATTACTCTACCGGTTTCGCTGAAAATAGCACAGTTTATTCTTATTAGTGCTGGGAAGTTATAGAGAATTTGAATGAAATCCAATATGTAAAACTGTTGCTGTAACGTTTTAAAATTAGTATGAAAAACTTTGAACCCGCCATGTTGTATTGAGGTTATCCCATAGATATACCACTCTGGTTAGCCACAGATTACATATTCTAAAAATAAAGCTTTGTTTTGGTAGAATATTTTCAAAGTGGAAAACACAAGTAGGTTCCTACTTAAGAACTTTATTATTTAGTTTGGAATGAAACAAATTTTTCAAATTAACGTTTCTATGTTTCTTTGTCATAAGGTATTGCTTTTGCTGTTAAATCAATTACGGCACCTAAACGACAAGCAAGAATTCAAAACATCATAATTAAAAAAATATATTTAAAAAATCCCGAGTAAGGCCGTGTACATATCAGTTAGTATATCATATAACAATGTCTTTAAAAATGCCTTAAATTAAAAAAAATATATATATATATATATACATTTAATACTAAATGAAATTAATTGATTAAATATTAATTGCCATTGCGTGGAATTGGTAAAACTCCATTTTTTTTAATACAATAAAATTTGAAGTAAATCAAATTTAATAATATTATTATTAAGTTTTGCAAGTATTTTAGTTTTTAATTATTGTTACAAACTGTTTCGGCGTTCAACGTCATTTTAAAAATGTGGTTAAACCACATTGAGACAATTTACTTGTATGATTTTATTTACTCCTATCCAATCATAATTCAGACGGCGTGTAAAATGATGTATTACAATTATTTTCTAAGTAAATAGGTTTTTAATATAAAATTTAAAAAAAAAATAGAATTGAACTCTGTCTTAGCTCACATTTCTTACTTTAATTCACATTCGAACATCGTATCATACATATTCTTCTGTTATTCAGCTTCTTGACGTGTCATGAAAATTTAAAAAAATATATATTTCGAGTTACAGCTCTAATACAATTGGGGTGCGTTATTTTTTACGCTCCGCCGTTCACAAAATAACAATAAAGTCCATAATATTAACTAAGATGTAGCATACTGCTGTCCCAACCGTCTTATCGCAGCACAGAGGGTAGGATGGTAAACATGGAGGGCAGGGTTGGGGCAGGATGGGGGTGGAAGGTGAAACATGACTTAAAAATACATTACCGGCTTGTGAAGGGTCATCTCCTCCTGTCGTCACATGTCCATATGCTTGAGAAAACAATACGGCAACGGTATTATTTAACCGTCGTTAAGAAACGTAATACGCGATCACGGATGGCGCTATTTTAATCATTTTATAAGAAAAATAACACCTTTACCACTAAATGCTTCAAGTAAAGAAAAATATACAATACAAACTAAGATATACAGTATTTTTATAAGTTTCTTGAAGGGCTTAATATTTAAACTTACAATAACAATTTTTTTTCGTTTCTAACGGCCGTTCTTCCCAACCTTACTGAGCAACTGCTGAGCCGAAATTTTGCCTCAGAACTGTTCAAATGCACAAATTCATCTTTCCCAACGAAATTCTCAAACTTACGATCATCTTAAGTTATCGATTTTTGTGGATTAAAGTTCTCCTCAGTAAAATACTAGTTATAAAAAGTGTCAAATGACTGCGTAAACGTCAAATGTCATAGATATCTATGGTCAAACGTCATTCGTTTCGCGAACTATTTTTTGTATCTATTGTGTATTGACAATTTTGAATATGGAGAGCGAAAATGAAGATATTTTCAATGTAATACCAATAGCGGGTATGGACAGCGAATATGAAGACAGCGACGATGAAAAGATTATTGACAATTATTGATTGAAAATTGAAAGAACGCAAGAAAGACAAACGTCAAAAAGTCTACTTCCGTTTTCGCGGCATTTTAGTCAAAGTCAAGCTAACACTTTATTTTTAACATATACGTTTTTAAATATAAAATGTTGGTGTTTGTATTACAATATTTAAGACAAATAATATGTATTCATAATAAAGAGAAAATTTACTCGTCTATGTTAATATAACATTGAAAGTTTTTCCTTTGATGTCATTTTATTGACTATGAACGTGTGGGGGTACAATTATATTTTCCATGGAAGTGGGTGAGTCCTTCATAGACAATTTAGGAAGTTCAAAGATAAAAAATGTTTGGAGACAGTCAAAAAGAGCGAATACTTAACAAAAGACTTGGCTGATCGGTGGCTCAGATTGATCATTCGAAAAGTTGGGGAGAACGGCTGTAAATATCAAAAAGTGCTAAAAGGGTTTTTTCTAAAATATTTAAATTTCCGCCATTTTTGAGCGGGTATTAATATTCGCATAACCTTAATTTGCTGGCATCTGGCAGTGTAATTAAATTTGTTTGGTATTTTTTTATTGGTAAGGATCTCGACTACGAATCCGTACGTGGCGGGTTCAAATCCCGACGTGCGCAAGTAAATTTTAAATGAATGTTTTTTTTGTTCCATTGTTCAGAAATAGTAAGAGTCGTCAGAAGGCATTATTTTCGCTGTCGAATCAATTATGGCATCCAAACGACAAGCAACAATTCGATTTGTTATGAAACACGGATTAATTGTATTTTTACGCCAAACGGTTTCGCTTAGATCGAACTTCGTCAGGGCAAATATAATAAAGAAATAATAATACAGAGTTATCGTATATATATATATCAGTTGCGTGCATTGCTCTTCTACAAAAGGTGGACTGTGTGTAGTTTTTCAAGCTGGAATATTAATTTCGTATTGAATATTTGAAGACGTCCTTGCTATTATCAACTTTCAGTGATTGTTGTTTTATAGCGTTACGAACGGATGGTAACGCTTGATACCATTTTTAACAAATATTTGGTCTACCGTCCGATTTCGTCATTTTATAAACGTTCGCCAGATTACCGGTCGTTCGACAGCTGTCAGTTGTTGCCCGACGATCGCTTATTTAAAACCGTGCACTATTTTAATTAAAAAAGACAATAATTTGCATTTGTGAAATGGATTCCTTATCTAACAATGAAACTGATAACAAGCGAATGGCAATTATTCAAATTAAAAATAAAAATAAAACCGACGGATAACTGTTCATTAACGAAACGATTCGTTACGTAACAGAAAAAAAAATATTTCGTTCATAAAACTGACCCTGAATAAATTAATGAACGTATGATTCTTATCAAATGCGTGGATATTTTTCTTGGTACATTTTTCTTAGGGTAGGCACAGCTTTTTAGCCTCCGTGAACTTCACAAAAAGCTTTGTCTATTACGTATTACAAACAAAAGTAGCTTTAAATTTATTGAAATAACTTATCGAAGCTTATAAATCTCACCGTAATACGTAATCATTGAAGCAGATAATAATGAAATATGAAACAGAAGAAAGATACAGCAAATAAAAAGGTAACGGTCGCAACTAAGATTTGAACCCAGGTCCTGTAGTTTTACCGGGATTGGTGTCTCTACCGAATGAGCTATTTAAACCTAATTATTTTCATATTACCTCATGTTTCAATTTAAGAATGATTAAAAAGACGCAGCTGACTATGCATGAATATGAATGAAGCAAGGAAACATGTGTCAAGACAGACAGTTTATACTATCTGCCTACCCCTACCAGGGAACGGTGTGATAAATAGTTGGTATTTGAGTATTTTTTAAATTTTCGTCAGATTTGAATCAATGCGAAACATGAAATAAACAATATTACTTTTTTTTTTCGAAGGATGAGTAACGATTTTACTAATTAGAAAAGTGTTAATAGTTGTCCAAGGAAGTGAAGCTAGCAGTCCACAATGGAGTGCTGATACCAACCTTGATGTATGGCAGTGAGGCATGGAACTGGCAGAGGAAGGATGAAAGTAGACTGAATGCTGTAGAAATGAGATCTCTGAGACGAATGTGTGGTAAAACCATGTATGATCGAGTGAAAAATGTTGAGATTCGTGAAGAATGCAAGGCTGATGTAAGCGTAGTGAGCAAGATTAAGAAAGGGACGCTTAGATGGTTTGGGCATGTAGAGCGAATGAACGAAGAAAGGAGTGTAAGGAGAATATATGACGCGAATGTGAATGGAAGAAGAGGCCGGGGACGCCCGAGGAAGACATGGCACGATCAAGTGAATCAAATACTCGAGTCGGGCCATGTCAGAAGTCGGAATAACAGAAGAGAATGTATGAGGCGTTGTATGAATGTGAATGAAGCAAGAAGTGTATGCCAAGATCGAGTTGTTTGGCGGTCCGTCCTCTCTGCCGACCCCTGCGGAGAAACGGCGTGATGGTTAGTTAGTTAGTTAGTTACTTAGTTAGTTAGTTAGTTAATAGTTAATTGAATATTATTAATATAAAATTTAAAAGTAATAACTATTATTATTTTATTTATTACGTCTTGCTATTTTCTTGACTTTATTTATATTAATAATTAAAAAAAAAAAAAATTCTAATAAAAATACCTGCTTTCATCACTTTTTATGATTCTTTGTAATTTTTCTATTTGCTTATTATTTGTCTACACTTTTAGTATATTATTTATCCTGATGAGGGAAGCTTTGCTTCTGAAACGTGTAGATATTTATATATTCAAAACAGTGGTTTAAAATATATGTATTTTAAATACAAAAGAAATTCGCAAATCATTGTTCTTCTGTTACAAGTTTTTTTTGTTCCACCGTTGTGTATACAAGGTGTCCGGAAACTACATCACACGGAGAATACAAAAAAAAACGTCAATTTTAATCGATCAGAGCATTTCGATTTATTTTTTTCGGCAACTGAACGTAATTTTTTTTTTTATTGGTGGGTCAAAGTTTCGACGAATTTTAAAAGACAATAACCATCTGATGGTAGCTTAGTAGCGATCGATTTTTTTTATCAAAATTTGCCTAAAAGATCCAACTTCCGACTCGATTTACTCGAAAACGAAAGCTCAAATAAAAAAAATAGTTATACTTTAAAATCCACTTCAAACGAGATGATGTGGATTCACCAGTTTGTCGCTTGTACCACGAGTTTCCAGACACCGTTTATACGCAGTATGCGCAGTGAACGCGAAGAATAAAAATAGAAGAAAACAGGACACTGAAAAAAGAATCACAAACCCAGTGTCATAGTCGTGTGCCTACCAGTGTGACGTCATCGCCACTTGGTGAACTTTTAAATGGCTTCCCAATCTACCCCTGGCGGCACGTGCTGCTGAAGTTATGTGAGATAATGCAATATACCTACCTACTTACCTGAGAAACTTTACCAGTGGCGTACTAATAACGATTTAATTATATTGTTTTTTTTTTTATAACTTATTGAAGCTTATAAATCTCATTATAATATATTTTCTATCATTGAAGATAATATAAGAAACTCCCAAATCGAAACACGATACTGAAAGACACAGAAAAGAAAAAAAAACGGTAGCAACTGGGATTCAAATCCAGGACCTCATGATCTATGCGGGACTTGCGCCCCATGCCAACAGAGCTACGGCTACTGCAAACCATCCCGTCATTTTTACCTGTATCATATTTTGATTTTTAAAAACTGTCAATATCATCCTCATTTAATTCCCATATATTTTTTGGGTGCAAGCACTCCATTTCGTTTTGTAGTAAAATAAAGTAAGTTATTTTGTGATCTAACCAATATTAAAAAAAAAAAAAACAATGCAGGAGTAAGTAACAGATAAATTTGATTTGTCAGTGTGGGGTCTTGGAGTCTTTATGTAAATTAGTGATAATAAAAATAACTGAATGCATTTTGTTGGATTGATTGTATCAATCACCGACGTTAGAATTAATAGACTTAATAATAATAATAATAATCGGATGATTTTTATAGCGCCGTTTTTGTGAAAAATCACCTCAAGGGCGCTGTACAAATCTTACTTCCTATTCTTACATTATTCCTATATTACATCTATTACATTTTTTTTTGGACAGGCTATCATTACACATTATTTATAGACCATATAAAGAGATGCAGTTAAATTATCAAAACTAAATACGGCTTGATCTAAGTTTTCATACATGTTAAATTGAGAGAAAAAAAATGCTAACTGTATTTATTCCTTACGATATATTGCAAAACGCTAATAAAAATGATAGGAGTCATGTGAAGTTGGGCGGCGGTGAGGACGGAGGCCGGGGGAACTGATCCATATCCATATCCAATCTTCTTTGTCTTTATTGGTGACGCCCCTGGGCGGCCTGACGGGACTGCCGGTACGCCAGGTAGCGCTTGTCGGCCGGCTTCAGGATCTGGAAAGAGCACACCAGCGTGTCGTCCATTTCTCGCCCCAGCCGGTGGTGTCCTTGTCGGGGTCGGACCACAGCAGGTCGCAGGGCAGACTGGTCGGGCACGTCCGTGGGCCGCATGATGCACCGGATCTGCTCTGTAGACTGGAGGTCAGAACTCAGGTCGCCGTGACAGCAGAAGATCTTCTCGTCAAATGTCTTTTCCTATTGCGCCTTTCTCGGCAGCCACGAAATCTAATTTTACGGGTTGCGATTGTGATACAACGTTCAAGGTTATACAACGATATCTTTTTGCAGCTATTAAATGGTCCAAAAGAACACATTCACATTTATTATTATTATGCAGCCCGGTCGTAAACGATATTGTTTACAATCACCTTGCCTTAACCTTCCGGTTCTAGTTGTTCCGTAATGGGAACCAAATGACGGTCCTCGTAATACCAGTTCTATCTCCCTTTCTCTCAACGTCAGAGATGTGTTTTAGAAATAGAAAACATCAGATCTCACTTTACATCATATTTTGATATTAGACTTAAAGGGTTGTGTACCATTTCGCCAGCCGGAAGCAAAGGTCACGTAACACCCATTTTGTCACCAACCAAGTCGGCACTGCCAAGTTGGTAAGTAAATTATATAACATTGATAAAAGAGTCATACTAAATACTCCAACAAAATATTCGGTTTTTGTAAATAAGCGAAACCTTTGTACTTATTTTCTGATATTTGCTCTGTGATATCAATCATATTATTAGGATGCACTTAAATAAATTTCTTTATCAAACCGTAAATAATCGCATCTTTTCGGTGATTGTATGAAGTTTTTATAAACAAATGACTATGGAATCCACAGCTGATAATAGTAGTACATAGAAACAGGTACAGATACAGGTATAGGGTGAATAGTGGAAGCGATGATGACATGTATCACCTGATACTCTGAACGGAGCAATCCTCAGACGGAAGCCAACCAAGGCCCGTTCATGTAATCCTACCTCTCTACTGGCTTCTACCTTCCTCTTTCCAATCCTCTACCGGACCTGTAACGTACTAACTACTGCAGACACAGTCTCAGTACAGTATTAATCTGAATAGCTCCCAGCTATGTGCACTGTTCGCCGCCCAGTCAGTGGCGTGCGTGGAGTTTTTTAACAGGTTAAACAAGAAGGAAAAGCAGTGAATTAAATAATATTAAAAAATAAAATAAAATTATCCGAGACAACACCCTTTGTGCAAATTTTCGCTAAGAATGGCTAAGCTGTTGGGATTACCTAAGCCACATCAAATATTAAAAAAAACCGCTAATTTATGCATATGACAAGCCAATTACTGGATATATAAAATTTTCCCGTTAAATAAACACAGACTACATAAAGACAACATAAAATAAACATTATTTTGTTAGTAAAATTGTTCTAATTAATAGGTATACCAACAGATGGCACTGTTGGCTACATTTGCCAGCATTGCCGAAAATCACTGCTTTTTAGAGACTAAGGCTGCTCCCTGACGGTCCGGTGAGGAATGAACATTTCACTCGTTACTGCAGACACTGCACAGAAAAGTCAAGTTTGCTAAAGTAAGGTAACGGTTTGCAACGCAGTCCATTGTGGGACTTTTCTGCGCAGTGTCTCCAGTAGCGAGTGAAATGTTCATTCCTCACCGGACCGTCAGAGAGCAGCCTTACACAAACGAGTTGTCTCTTGACACGCATTGCGCAAACATGTATATTTTAATATTGGTAAAGAATAGAGAAAACATTTGAATATGATGTTTTATGACATTTTGCATATGTAGTTCCTGCCTTTGCCACGTTATAGTGGTGTGGTCGGAATGGCGCGCGCGGTGCTGCGTTTCGTGGTTTTGGAAGAGAAGGTAGGGTAGGCAGTGCTTATATGGACGACATGCCTCTGCGTTTAGGCGTTGGGGGTTGATAATTGTTAATACCATTTTGGTAAATGTTAGCATGGCGGTCAAAATTAGCGGTTTTCATTTTATTCGTCATATTACTGCCCCAGAAATTATCGACCTAGCAATAAGAAATAATTCGGCGAATCATTCAAAGCCAATTACTGGATATATAAAATTTCCATGTTTTTTTTCCCGTTAAATAAACACAGACTACATAAAGAGAACATAAAATAAACATTATTTTGTTAGTAAAGTTGTTCTAATGAATAGGTATACCAACAGATGGCACTGTTGGCTACATTTGCTAGCATTGCCGAAAACCACTGTTTTTTAGACACTAACACAAACGAGTGGTCCTAGCAATAAGAAATAATTCGGCGAATCATTCAAACGTTCGTGGCTAATGAATTAATATAGTATCGTAGGTTACGAAAAATAGTTTTAAATACGTAAATCACAATTTACGTAGAAACTTTACTGGTTTTTTTAATATAAATAAGAATCTTCTTCGGTTATTAACTCATTTTAATGTCGACTTAAAATACGATAATCCCTATAAAACTACTATTAAATACTATTCTGTAGAGATTTTTCGTTAACAAGTCTTCATATTCACGTAGCTACGCACTAGGTCACAAACTTTTTCTTAAGACAGAAAGTCCCATAGTCGCTGAAATCATAACGCACATATGGAATTCATTTCTGACTCGCTCTCGGGCAATCTTACCTATAAGGACGGGTGGAATTTTTAGCACGAATTTGCTTATACATAATGATTTTAAATATTGAAATGAATGGTTTGTTGGCGGGTTACTGTAGATTTAAAGCTCAAGGCTTTCGAGAAACTTATAAAAATACAATATAATATTGTAAAACTAACATATACGGTTTTTTTCTAACAATTTATTCCATTTCATATTCCGTGTGTACGAAAGCCAACAAACAATTCCTCGCAATATTTAAGAACATTAAGTGCTAATAGTAGTTTTTTTTTAAATCTTTTCGTTTGACTTTCACAGCTGAGTTGACACACCCAGACGTAGTGAGTTTAATTTCTCTGTTAGCTAAGTCCTCCATCACTACATAAGCAATATTTTCCGTTTGTAATGATATAGGTAGGAGTTTTTCAAATATTTTCAGATTATTCGTAAACCGATAATATTAGTCTTAAAAAAATCGATGCCTAAAAGTTATTCACCCATGCGTTGCCTCGTAAAAATAACATATAGTAACATGTTAATGTCCAACTATAATAATACTTTGAAAAATACATACACGTAGGTAAAATAATTATTACCATATTTTAATGATTATTATTAATGTATTAGCAACACATATATTAACGCAATGTGACTAGTCATGATGAATTGAATTCTCTCACGTATCCCTCCTACACCAGCCAGCTAGGTTTTGACCACAAAATATTGTACATGTTGGTACTGCACAGTGGTGCGGTCCCATACAAAGCTAAGGATTTTATTTTATTTTTATATTTGTCATTATTTTTAGTTTATTGTTTATCCTCATTAATGGAGCTTTGCTTCTGAAACATGTAAATATTTATATATTAACCGCTCTACCCATACGAACGTACGTGATACGGCTGCTATATTATCGCCCGAACGCAACAAGCCGTATCCCGTACGTTCATGTACAAAACAAGCCATACCCGAAATCCACAAAACATTCGTATGCGTCAAGTTTGTTCTTGCGTCAACTCGTTTAGTATTTCTAGGTCAGCCAAAGTTAACGGATGTGTTCGTGTATTTTCGTCCCTCCCATACAAGTTACGTCACTAGTCACACTGTTGTTTTTTTTTTACCTACCTTTTGAATAATAACCCAAAGGCCGAGAGGTTAAAAACAGTGGTTTAAATAAAAAAAAAATATTAATTTAAAACCAAATTGGTCAAATAATATATATTTCTACAGGGTGGGTGCATGGCGCTTATTAGCAAAAAAAAATCTCGGGAATAATCACAAGTTATAAACAAGGTCATTAAAAATGTTGTATTCTATAATTGGAAAAGTGCAACCTCAAACACAAAGCTCAGAGTGTGAGCATCAGCAGCAAATATCTTTTTTTGGTGTTTGTTTCCAGTACGGAGGCTACTAACCAAGATGCGTACATTATTTTCACATGATTTTTTATTACATTTATTTATGTGCGTACCGCACAAGAGTCCCAATTGCCCCCAATCGTCTTGAGTCAGTGTGACTATGGGTATCGAGAAGGGGAAAGTATCTGGATTTTCAGATCTGATCACCAAACACAACTTAAACAATTTCGAAAAACGTTTTGATTCTGAATGGTGGTCTTTTTCAACAGAGCGATACTGAAAGTATCTACCACTCTAGAACGTGCCGCAAATATACTGAATTTTATTTGAA
Source organism: Halesus radiatus (assembly GCA_022606495.2). Lineage (NCBI taxonomy): Eukaryota > Metazoa > Arthropoda > Insecta > Trichoptera > Limnephilidae > Halesus > Halesus radiatus. Next base: position 74,407 of record JAHDVE020005285.1, on the reverse strand, counting down.
GTGAATAAATATATTGTAAAATAACATAAAATAATTAAACAAAATTTCCTTGCCAAGCCGTACCTCCGAATTCGTAGCGGAGGATCGTAACCACTTATCCATGGAGGCCGTCAAATCTTTGCTATTAATAATTCTGTAGCCTCTGTTAACAAAATACGAGCATGAAATTAAAGAACTTCAAATTAACTCGGACTTTAAAACAAAATTGTGAATTTGAAACCACTTTTTTTATGAAATATGAAAATTATTTATTCGACTTTCGATCCATGTTCTTGTATGAGTATAATTCATTTCTATTGGATCCTGATATAAAGTTGTTAAAAAAAAGGTCAGGGACCTAATGTTAAGGGATAGCAAAAATTTTGACACTAAAATAATGTACCTACCTTGATTAGTAGACGAAATAAATGGGGAAAAAAAACAAGGTATTTACTACTGATGCTCACTCTTTGAGCTATGCGAAACATCTGATTGAGATTGAACTTTTCCAATTATCGAATGAATCATGTTTAATTATTTTTTATTTTTAACCTTTTTTATTTTTTATATGTTACATATCAAGTATTTTACAAAAAAAATAATTTAGTCGTGTATACCTCATCAGAAATGAGGAGTTCTTGTGTCTGATAAGGGAGACACGATTATTATTTTGGACGGTACATAATATTTAATTTAATTCTATTTATAAAACGTTTCGTATAAAATATTTAAGTATGTATTTTTTTTTAAAGAAGAGTTTAATTTTATTTATTTGTTCTGATTGGTCATTAATACAGCGCATTTAAACGTGGATGTTAATGATTCGGTTAACCTGTGATTATTTCTGAGAAATATTTTTTTTTGCTAATAAGCGCCATAATAGTCACCGTCGTAGGAAAATTAATTATTTTCGCGACAATTTTATTTCATTTTAATTTTGTACGTTGCCTTGTGTGGGACCGCAGCACTGTGCAGTTGTGCGCTGTGTGCCTGTTAATGTCTAACAGTCTGATTCATCTGTGTTCATGCCATATTCAATGGCAACTTATTATTTGCGGTATTTCGTATTACGTAAAATCTCCGATGACAGATGACCGGTGGAATTTAAATCTTTTCTGATGGCGTTCATGATTGGGAAATAAGAACATCTAATTTTGATCCCCAATGCTAACATAGATAAAAAAAAAATAGTGTCAATTTTTTTTCAAGTTAACAAACAATCAGGGTGGAAAATTGTGAGACGGAGGGGAGTAGGAGAGGAAAGGTATGGATAAATACTTTTAAATGAAATAATATTTTCTATTGCAGTAATTTATTTTCAATACATTATCTTCATTTATGCTGTTCTGTCACATTATACCGATTCTTGACATGTAGGTACATCGTAATTTCACGTTTTTTTTTTAATACAGTTATGAAGTTGTGATTTATTGCTTGTCGTTTGAGTGCCATCATTGATTTAACAACGAAAGTAATGCCCTGTGACGAATATTACTATCTCTAAACCAATAAACAAACAAACATTGATTTGAAAATTTTATTTCATTACAAATATTTATTTTTTCAAAATGTGTCTAAATAATAAAGTTCAGTAGGTACCTACTTGTGTTTTCCATTTTGAAAATATTCTACCCAAACAAACCTTCTTCTTTTGAATATGTATTCTGTGGCTAACCAGAGTGGTACATATAAACATGACGGGTTGAATGTTTTTCATACTAATTTTAAAACGCAGCAGTTTTACATAATGGATTTCATTCAAACTACTCTCTAAACCTTCCCGGCACTAATAATAACAAACTGTTCTATTTTCAGCGAAACCGGTAGAGTAATTTTCGAGAAAATCGATGAGAGACAGATAAAAAATCGTTTTTACATACAAAGGTATACAAACTAGCGAAAAATCCGTGAATAATCACGGGATATTAACAAAAGGGAAAAAATTGCCATGGCCGAGAATCGAACCTCGATCAACTGCTTGGAATGCAACTATGCTGAGCATTACATCCCAACTATTTAACTGAAAATAAAAATTATGTATTTTAGAATTAGAGTGTTACGTTCAGTTACGTACTCCGTCACAACCGAAAATGCTTTTGTTACGTAGATGCGAGTGGCAATAATAAAAATGAAGAAAGTGTATTGAGAGATGATGTGAAGAAGCTTAGATAAGTTATGAAATCAAGAAATATATGCTCACGAATTGACTAAGAATAAATGTTTAATTAATTTATATCACGCTAAGAAAATTTAATAAATTTGTTTTGCATGTAAAAGAACTGTGCAAAAGAATCGTGAAAATGTTGTAATTGGTGAGTTCTTTGCTGCATTAGTGTTGTTGGCTTCTACATGAAACATAAAAAAAATTATAGTAAAATTTTGAACTGTTTTTATCTAATGTATGAAGAATTGCAACGAATAACATTTCTTTTAATTGATAAGATTTTTTGCTAACGAATAAATATGAGGTTTTCGTAATAATATGTATTTTTAAAAATGCTGAAAGCTGGCAATCAAATATGAATTTATGAACAAATTGATTTATATGAATAACTTATTTTAAGGTGACGATATGATTCGTGAGCAAGTGATGGTAAATATTTAAGTACAATGTTACTATTAATTATTATTTAGATTCAGTTAGTTACTGGCAGGAAACAGCTTTATGTAAATCCACCAAGTCTCTCAAACATCTTAAATCACGTATGGCCATTGTCCTCAGACCAAATGACCAAAACATCTCAGTTCATCCGAGTTTATTGACTTACCTGAACAAATAACAAGGTGGATAGTAGGTAACTCCGGCAAGCACAATGAAGTATCTCTTTCCTCACCCACAGCAGAGATATGTGTCCTGACTCTACAATCGGGACATCTCTGACAGGATACGGCCACATGGTGCCAGGGATGCTGGGAGACAATGAGATGATGAGATAATGAAGATATTTACAATCTGTGCCTGGGCATGGGACGCACTGTGAATTGAGAGGCTGGAATAGGTAATGTCTTGAATACCAAACGGTTGATATCGTTGTACTTTGGATAAATAGTGTTTTATTTTGACGTTTACGTCATTGATTTAGATGTTTATTTATTTATTCAATTCAGAAAAATGTTTTACAGTAAGAACACTTTGATTGTCTAACTAGGAAGCTCCCGTTTTAGGAGAGTCAAATTTGCAAGCTTCATTCGTATTAAATAATAATAATAATAATAATAATAATTGGATGATTTGTATAGCGCCGTTTTTGTGAAAAATCACCTCAAGGGCGCTGTACAAATATTTCTTAACTAATTATGTACAGACAGATACAGAAAAACATACTTACCTGGCAGGTCGCTTCAGATGAACACAGTTTTATTAGAAAAATTATTTATAGAGATGATAGTTTTACATGGTTATTTGTTGATCCTTTTCTATTGATGTTACATTCATTAGAATATTGGTGGCACAAGAATAGTCGGTATTTATTGAGATACTTATAATTTTTAGGACTGGAAAGTATTCATAAAATGAATTTTAGGACTCGAAAATATCTATAGAATTACCTTAAAAAGCGTAAGAAGCTTTTAATAAATATTAACTTTTTATTTTTTATTTTACACTTTGGTTATTTACAGTGTTGCGGGCTGTGGACGCATTTGCGCACCGATGCGTGAATTTTTTTTATTTTATTTATTTAATGACTTTAGGTAACTACTAACCGGCTAGCCTAGTGAGAGAATAAATGAATAAACAAAAAGGGATGGGGGTGGTTTTCAAAATCTTATGTAGACAGTGACCTTGCTCTTGTTTCTAAGGTCAAGTTTTCAAAAATTGATCAAGCTCGGAATAACACTAGATTTGTATACAAAACAAACACACTTCGTCCGCCCGGGACATTCTTATTTATATTTGACTAGCCGATGTGTACCCGGCCTTGCTCGTAATTTTATTTTATTTTTAAATAAAGTGTTATGAAGTTATAAATTCTTGCTTGACGTTTGGGTGCCATAATTGATTTGACAGCGAAAGTAACTATATTTAAACAAAGAAACTATTTGAAAATTTTATTTCTTTCCAAACGTTTATTTTTCAAAACATATCTAAATAATAGTGTTCTTATGTAGGTATCTACTTGTGTTTAACATTTTGAAAATATTCTAACCAAACAAATCTTCTTCTTTTGAATATGTAATCTGTGGCTAACCAGAGTGTTGTGTCTGTGGGCTAACCTAAATAAAACATGGCGGGTTCGATGTTTTTCATACTAATTTTATAAAGTTATAGCATCAGTTTTACATATTGGATTTCATTCAAACTACTTTCTAAACCTTCCTGGCACTAATAAAAACAAACTGTGCTATTTTCAGCGAAACCGGTCCAGTGATTTTCTAGAACATCGAGGACAAACAAACTTACATTGATTTTTATAAATACGAGTATAGATAGAAAGAAGAAGATAGATAGAATAAGATAGAAGACTAGCTAAAGTACACGGCGTTGCCCGGGGTTATCAATAGTTTGGAGTCAAGTGTTATAATCCATAACCCTACCCCTACTCCTACCCCTACTCCTACTCCCTACATCTACCCAGTAATTTTCCTATTCCTTTCCTATTTGTTTATTTATTTACTTTATTTATTTCATAATGTTTTACAAAAGTCGCAAAAATTGTGACCTTACTGGGGTACCCTGTTCCAAGGTCACATTGTACATGGTTTTATACATGGATTAGATCAAGTTTTTTGTAAGTTTGAAGTAAATCTTCGTAATTATGTTATAATATTACTAGAGGAACATTATAATGCAATAAATTAATAAAAATCTAAAATCCATACCGTGACAGTTAACCTCTGTTCGGTTGCAATATCATATCTATATTCTTCCTTCTCGTGTCCATAATCCATAACTTAATTCCTTTTTGAATTCTGTTAATTTTGTAATGGTTTTTATTGCTAGAGGGAGGATGTTAAATACTTTCATAGATAAATATTCCAAATTATCTAGGTACCAAAATTTGGCTTTAAGGGTGGGAAAGGGGGATGGAGATGGTTCTTAGAAATCTAATGTAGACAGTGACCTTCCTCTTATTTTTTTTATTATTTTTTTTTTATTATTTTTTTTTATTATTTTTTTTATATGAATATCGCACAAGAGTCCCAACTGCTCCTAACCGTCTGGAGCCAGTGAGACTATGGCATTCCCAATTGGGGAATGTTGTGAGGCTGAAGGTATTGGGGAGGGGAAGGAGAAGGGGAAGAGAAAGGTAGGGAAATACCTGGTTATTCAGATCTAGTCACCAAACACGGCTAAAAGCCATTTCAAGCAACGTTTCAATCCTGAATGGTGGTCTTTCACCAGGGCGATACTGAGAGTATCTTCCACTCTGGAACGTGCGCAAATATACTGTATATTATTTTTAAATTAATTAATTTTGTAATAACACAAATTAATTAAATAAAATTTACTTGCGCACGCCGGGATTTGAACCCGCAACCTTCGGATTCGTAGTCGAGAGCCTTACCCCTCGACCATGGAGGCCGCCGTTGTAGGTTTAGTGAGCAAAATTTCGTCGAGCTAGAAATAAATCTGTATATTTGTTTACAATACAAACACACACCGCCCGCCTGGAACGTTTTTCTTTATTTAATAGAAGAAAATAGAAGATATTAGATTTAGAGATAAACCCAGTATATTTCTATCGTGCATAATGTGCGTATTAATTTGCGACGATCTTCTTAACCTGCGGCAAATTTGGCGCCTCTCAATTTGTCGGTCGGGATCTCTGCATTGTCTGGCAAGAAGTTATTCTCACGCTACAGCTGACGTAGCTGGCAGCAGATCTCATCTCCCGTCATGCTTCACGCCCCACCGGGTGCGGATGCTAGAAGCTGGTAGCCTACAACCTGGGCACAGCCGCACAGCGTCACCTCGCAACTATGTGCCCTGACAGGAAGCTGCCAAACTGCGGTCAATGACAATGGACCACCAAAAATGTACCTTCATTTCTGCAAGTTGGGGATTTTCGAAAAATAAATTCTTTTTAAAATACTTTTAAATTGATATTTTTACATATCAGTTCATTATTTACTCCCACTCGCAGATATGATTGGATTAACGGTCAGCACCACTGACGTCGGAATTGATAGCCTTGCCCTAAAACGTTTTCGACGGCTGGAGGCAAAGGTCACTTGACACTCATTTTGGCACCAGCTTTGGTTCACTGACGTCCACATTTGTGTCGCATGATTTTCAGCCCGGTAAGCAAATTACAAAACACTGCCGAACCTTTTACTTAAATTGGCGGCACGCCTAGATCGTCTCCCACCCCTCGTATTTTAGTTTCTTTCCCATGCGTGTTAGGGAAACTCTATTTATAACTTGCTCTTTGGTCAGCACCCAAAAATACGCACTTTTCAGAATGCTAACTCAAGAAATACTACGAATGATTTTTCTGTCAAATCTATATGGATAGGCAGTGGCGTGCAGTCCATAAAGACTGAAAAGCTGAGCCTACCCTATTAAAAACGAACATTAAAAAATAATTAAAAGGGTACTAAAAATATACAACAAATTTATGACGGCCTCCATGGTCGAGGGGTAAGGCTCTCGACTACGAATCTGAAGGTCGCGGGTTCAAATCCCGGCGTGCGCAAGTAATTTTTATTTAATTAATTTGTGTTGTTTCACAATTAATTCATTTAAAAATAATATATAGTATATTTGCGCACGTTCCAGAGTGGAAGATACTCCAGTATCGCCCTGGTGAAAGACCACCATTCAGAATTGAAACGTTGCTTGAAATGGCTTTTAGCCGTGTTGGTGACCAGATCTGAATAGCCAGGTATTTCCCTTTTCCCCACCTTCCTCTTCCCCTTCTCCTTCCCCTCCCCAATACCTTCAGCCTCACAACATTCCCCAATTGGGAATGCCATAGTCTCACTGGCTCCAGACGGTTGGGAGCAGTTGGGACTCTTGTGAGGTATTCATATTAAAAAAAAATTCTTCTAACGGAAGAATAGAATAAAATCTGTTTTATGTAATGTAACAAAAAGTTTAATTAATAAAAAATAAAAATAAAAAAAATACGTGAACGGCGGCTGACAGTCTGGCATCTGGACGTTTTGTACCTACACCTATACGCTTGGTGCTGGGAACCGTAGGAGCTGGGAGTCGTGTGAACTGGGGTATGAGCTCATGAACCGGGAGTCAGCTCTAAGAGTCGTACGAAAATGTTGAGCTGGTACCGTAACTCCCGCTCTAAACAAAATGAGTCATGACCCAAAGACATCGAAGTTAAAAGTGTAATTTTTCCTATTATACAATTGTGTAGTTAGTTTGTGAGTTATTTCAGTTGGGGTTCATGGTCAGGTTTTTGCTATAAGAAGGGGTCCACGGGCATAAAAAGTTTTAGAACCACCGCTGTAAAAAAATCAAAATTCGCAACGCCATCTACTTATTCGAGGCACTTCGTTTCTTCCAAATTCCCACCTGTGGAGATAAGATTTGTGACCCTTTCTTTCAGTTATCTATTATAGAATAATGGAGGAAGGTGGTTTATTTGTACCTGTCTACATGATTTTATATTTTCCACTTAGGAGAGGAAGTGACGCATCTTTCGTTTATTTTAGAATCCTCAAACATCCCAGTGCAGTGGCATACGTCACACCTACTGATAAAAATAATTATTCATTGCTATTGTCTTTTGGTTGGGTAAGAGAGCGGGGGTTGCCCACAGGCGAGATGGACAAACGATTTAAAGAAAACTGCAGGCTTCCGATGGCCGAGAGCCACCTAGAATCGACACACTTAGGGCATGATTCTGGTTATTTTTAAGTATAAGGAATTATTCTTATCTTAGGCATAATTGTTTTTTGCTTAACTGCGGTCCCGGTTCTCTCGGAAGACATTCAGCGAATGACATTCTTTAAAAATATCGATATTTGCGTAGTTTTCACAAAAGAAAAACTCAATTTTATCGTAAGTATTCACTTTAAATAAAATTAGTGAGTCAATTTTCGCATAATAATACTTTAATTCTAAAAAATTATAGTGAACTACTTAGTGTAAAGCAAGTAATAATGAACTACTTAGTGTAAAGCAAGTAATAATGAAGTACTTAGTGTAAAGCAAGTAATAATGAAGTACTTAGTGTAAAGCAAGTAATAATGAAGTACTTAGTGTAAAGCAAGTAATAATCAACTACTTAGTGTAAAGCAAGTAATCATGAACTACGTGTGTTACCTATATGTGATGCACCTATATTTTTTTATAAAACTGTCCTAATGAAAACGCAAAACTCCCTCAAAAATGTATCTATCGTCATTGACGTGTAATCGCAGTTAAGAAAAATGTCTTTAACCCTAAGTATAAGGACACTGCCTTATCCTTTAAAAGAACCGGAATGAGGCCCCTGTAATATTTTTTTAGGCGAACACCGCACAAGAGTTCTAACTGCCCTAGTTAATGCAGTGGGACTATGGCATTCCTAAAGGCGTATGTTATCAGGTTGAACGAAGTGGGGAGGGAAGAAGTTCTAAAACACAAGTAGATACCTACATAAGAACTGTGTAATTTAAATATATTGGAATAAAATAAAATTTACAAATTAATGTTTTTTTTTCTTCTCTGTTTAGAGATAGATCGATCGCTGTCAACTCAATTATGGCACCCAAACAACAAGCAAGAATTCACAACTTCATAACATTATTAAAAAAATAAAAATAAAAATCCCGAGCAGGCCGCGTACACATCAGCTAGTATGTACATAAAAAAAAATCTGAATTCCCAAGTTCAATGATTTCACCTGGAAAAGAATTCTACTTATTGTTTCCATATTACCTACCTACCTACATTCTCCATACAGTGTAGGTCTATAATTCATGTCTATATTTTGTGAATAAACGTGTGTCTGTACGAGTATTCTTTGTTAACAGAATATTTGAGATAAACGCAATCGTAGATTGCATTCACAAACCTCCATTTGGATATCTATGGCATATTTAAAAAAAAAATTGCCGATCTATCCTTATCTCAAACATAATTGCGTTTTTCTTGATTTACCTTTGTTAACGCTCACATATCGTGAGTACACAACAAAAAGTGGCCAAGTTAAAGTCCTTGTTTAATAGTAATAACAGTTGGATGATTTGTTTAGCGCCGTTTTTTTGAAAAATCACCTCAAGGGCGCTGTACAAATACTACTTCCTATTCTCTATCTAATTATGTACAAACAGATACAGAAAAACATACTTACCATACCTGGCAGGTCGCTTCAGATGAACACAGTTTTATTAAAATATTTAAGCTTAGAGAAGATATGATTTTTACAGTTGCTATTTTATCTCCCTTTTCTATTGATGGTGACGATGATTGGTGGCACAAGAGGAGTTGGTATTTAATTGAAATATTTGTAATTTTTAGGACTGGAGAATATTTATAAAATGATCTTAAAAACGTAAGAAGTTTTTGATAGATATTTACAATTTTTTTAACACGTTTAGTTATTTAAAATGTTGCGGGCTGTGGACGCATTTGCGTACCGGTGCGTGATTTTTTTTCTTATTCTATAAGTGACTAGTTTAGTTATCCAGCTAGTCTAGCTGAGCAATTTACGTGTGGATTTCTTCCATTTATGGACATGATTGTCTGAAAAGATGAGTTTTAAGTTTAGCTCTGAATTTTGTTGAGTCTTTGATCATTCTTAAGTCATGCGGCAGTTCATTCCAGGCTCTAAGTTTTGATACTCCGAAAGTATAATCACCGAACTAATTATTAGGTGTGCGCTTTGGTTCTTCTACATCCCCATAGCTGATGACGCTGCTGACCTAAGGGTGGACTACCGTGAATTGGTATCTTCAGGAATACACAGTTCCGATAAGTAAGCCGGAGCCTTGATAATAGAGACTTGAAAATCATCCAGCAGAGCTTGAACTAGATTCTTTCAGGACATTTGAGCCAGTGGAAATTTTTGAGATGCACTGAAAAGGATTTTTTTTACAGTTTTGAGGGCTTTGATTTTTTTTACTTATTCTATAAGTGACTTTAGATAAGCACTAACCACATAAAATAATTCACAATTAACATATAACAAAATGAAAAATACCATGCGGCTATCGCAGAGGAAAATGACAGTTAAAGAATTACAGTGAGTCGTTCACCAACTAGAATTATCATTTCTTACACACTGATCGCCTAACGGGGCAACTTGAATAATTAAGCAAGTGCTTCCGATTGGTATAAAAAAGGCTAAATCGATAAGGCTTCTGAATTCTGAAAGCCAGAGGCTCACAAATTACCAACGATTACCGTCGTAGAGTTAAACACTTCCCATTACGGAGGTCCTAAACATTCACGATAATTTCAGGTTAGGAACAGATAATAGACAATAATATGCTACCGGAAACATAGAAGACTGTACCCTTTCCATCTCATTGTCTATGCTCAACTTCCTCTGCTCTATCACCACTTAGATACCCTTTCGTCACCATTTTAATGCCAACTGTAATATTATTCCGCTTTTATTTGAGTTAAATAACGTCAAGACCCTTTTAAAACAGTTCCAATTGGGAAATAAGGTGATTTACAGGTAAACGAGCCATCTTCCGGTGGGTTTTAGTCATTAATAAACCGTTCAAGTCAAATGATACTTATGTTTTTTTTTATTGTCGATGTGGATCTTTATTTATTTATTATATTATGTACGCCCTATATGAGCTTTTACATATTTTGTTAATTAGAATAGTCACACGGGTGCAAAACACATCACAGTAGTACATAGATAAAATAGATAGCCTTCATGAAATACAACAACTAAATATTTCATTTATCTCACGAACAAATACAGGAATGACATAGTGTAAGTATCATTCCAAATAATTAGCTACAGAGGTGAATATTCAAAACACACCTCATATTCACTGATACTTATACTCTAAACACATGTCTTAATAATTAATGAGTCAATATGTATTTTATTTTTTTTTAATTTTTATTTCTTAATTTATTTAATACTTACAGATGCTTTGATATTTGTGATATTTACGTAATAGTTATATTTTTGTAATATTAATGTTTTTATAATGTTGATATTTTAAAAAGTATTGATGTTTTTATAATATTGATATTTTTATAATATTGATACTTTTATAATATTGGTACTTTTATAATTTTGATATTTTTTATGATATTGACATTTTTATAATATTATTTAAATCGGTGTTATAAAATTGGACTCTAGTATCTCAATAACAAAACTGTAATGCTTTTACCATTATTTTTTCTCTTTAATATATTTTTTTTCAACTTATGTACATCACAAGATGCATGCGCCTAAATATAATAATATATTAATTTTGTATGATGATTGTAATTTATTGTTGTATTATATTATATTGTTGAAATAAACTCCTGCTGACAAGCTACTTGCCGTGGCTTAGCGGGTATAAGTTCCCACTGTATATAATTAATATTATACAATAAAAAAAAAAATAAAAAAAATAACCGTCTGTTTGTATTTGTATTCCGAGCCGTTGTCTACTATGTCAGAAAAAGTATTACCTTCTGCGTGAAGTCTAGGTACAAGAGAATTTTTTAATGACTCAGTCCTGAAATTATTGTTACAATTGAATAAAATTTTAGATCGAGTATTTCTAGTTGGAATATTAAATTTAATTAAGTTGACTATATTAGGGCTATGTGATTTTACACTATTTTTATAGTTTCGTCTGGAACCTCTTGACAGAAATTTTGACTAATGTTACGGTTCCCCATCGAATGAACAAAAACTGGAAAATATAAGAATATCTAGCCGATGGAAAAGTAGGATGTAATAGAAGTTGAAAACATTTTTCTCCAAGCTGAAAACTCGTACCTGGAGAAGCTCAGGGTTACTGACAGAGGCGTGCATTCCATACAGGGACATAAGCACTGCCTTACTCGTATAAAATATGGAAATTTATAATATTATTGCAGACGCAAAGTTCCAGACACACATGTTATATTTAAAGTTAATTGTATTCTAGACAAAGAATGTACATGTGTGCGCAATGCGCATTCGAGGGAAGACTCGTTTGTGTTAGTCGAAAAAGGCAGTGTCTTTCGGTAAAAATTACAAATTTAAAAATCAGTGCCATCTGTTGGTACCTCTATTAATTAGCACAACTTTACTAACGAAATAATTATGATATTGTGTTGACTTTCTTACGTGCAATTATTGTGGGGACGAAAAAATATGGTTATTTTATATATCCAGTAATTGGCTTGTAACATGGATAATTGAAGTGAATATACAAAAAATTGACGTGGCAGGTAATCCCAATCGACATCGGCTAAAGCCAGCAGATTAGCCATTCAAATAATATTAATTGATAAACTAAAGTTCTTAAAAACTTAAGACAAGATTTTTGTGCATAGCGCAAAGGGTAACAATTATTATTTTTATAAACAATTATTTAATTTACAGGTGAAAATATAATAAAAACAGTAATTATTAAAATGGAACACTAGTATATATTGATTAACTTGGCGGGTTTGCGATAAGCCGACGTAGCTCAATGGTAGAGCATCTGACCGGCAATCAGAAGGGTGCGGGTTCGAGTCCCGTCGGCGACATTTATCTTTGCTCGGAAAGGTTTTTTTCAATTTGGATGAGTGTTTCAGGCTAATAATTATTGTTTATAAAAATAATTCAAATAATATATTAATTCGCAGTTTTTCCCACTGTCTATCGTGATTAAAAGCTCTGTGCATGCCACTGGTAACTGGAAAACAAGGAAATGGACATACAAATTTACCTTCGTTAGGGTAGCAGTGCTGCGTTTTGATTATTTGTGATAATAGCTTAGACCTTTGACTGAATCTCAATTTTCGTATTTCATTTACAAAAAAAGTGATCGTTAACTTATAGAGCTTCTAATATTAAGTGAAATAACAAAAAGAAAATAAGAAAACAGTCACATTTGTATGGAAATCGAGTAAGTCATCTGTGCATTATTCTGTGCAACATTGGGAATATTAGCTCCACCCAGCTGCCGAAGCCCAGTGAACCAAACATGTCATTTGTCCACATTGGCTCGCTGGTTTCTTGGACGCTCATCACATTGCCATCTGTGTCCCTCCTTACTCCGGCATTAGTTCCGTTGAGCGCACAGATATCCCCATCACTCCCATCAGTGTGGTCATCATGGTCTCTTTCACCATCCACCCAACCGCCTTCCACTGTCATCTTTCTTATCACTCAAGCATTCACAAACGCCTTGTTTGATGTTTCTTTTCTCAGATAGCAAAGCAGCCACAGAGGTGCCATTTATTTGCTAAAATTTCAGGTACCTATTAACAAAAACGCGGCAAACCTGGTGTCTTAACTACCTGTCTCACAGTGTCGTGCAGTCCATAAAGGCTGAAAAGCTGTGCCTATCCCAAGGAAAACAATTTTTTTTAAGCATTATAAAACTGTATTAAAAAATGTTCAACCCAATTTTAAAGGAAAAACTCAGTACCTTAACACTAAAATCAAATAAAAATTTCATGTTTAAATACATGTTTTGGTCAGAAAATACATAATGCCACGACTACACGATCGCCCAACCTCTTTTATGCGTATTTGTGCATTTGATCAGTGTTGAGGCAAAATTTTGGCACAGCCGTTGCTCAGTGGGGTTGGAAAGAACAGTCGTTAGTGTTTTTCCTGCTGCATACGCTGATTAAAAACTCTGTGCACGCCACTGACCTTTAGTCATGGAGCAATACACGCCACTAGTGTCTCGTGGTTTATCCCCGGGTCGTGAAATCTTCACCTCTAACCGAATAATCAATAAAGATATGGCGTTTCACACTCTCTAGAAAAGAATATGAAAGATAATAAATGTGTACTTTATATAATTGAAAAAACACTTTGTATATACCACTTTACTTAAAATATATAAATATTTCTACATGTTTCGATAGCAATGCTATCATCTTCAGGAATAAATGAATACTAAAAAATAATTTCAAGTATAGAAAAATGATAAAAAATTATATTCCTGAAGATCATAGCATTGCTATCGAAACATGTAGAAATATTTATATATTTTAAGTAAAGTGGTATATACAAAGTGTATTTTCAATTATATAATTAATAATGATGCCACAAAGTTATCAATCATTTGAAGAAATTATAATATGTACTTTGTTTATCTGATCAACAACAACTGCCGTTGCAACATTTATGAAGCTGCCATCGTCTAGAAAGAGACACCGGTTATTTTTACGGGATCAAGTTTAGTGTTCCTAACTCAGGCACGCGTCACCAGCAACCGAAGCAACGGAGCAGGGCGGCACAAGTCACCCCCCCGCACGACTTCAGCTGGCTGATTACACGTCTGTGTACAGTAATATATAATCAGCGAGCTGATTAGACGCTTGCTTGGACAATGCAAGCTGCGATATGTACAGGCAAATTATTGGCAAACATAGAAGAACATGGAATGGATAAATAAATATCTACAATCTACATAGATAACGGAATCATCTTTGGCAGAGTTTAAAAGGCCTGATTTGAATTCTTGTATAGGTACTTTAGGGTCGATTTTTTGGTGTTTTAGATTAATACATATTAATAATGAGACCCGGTTGAGGTTACCCACCACTTTCCCACCCCGGTATAAGTAACTTATGGTTGCTCCTTCAGGGTGCACCTCAAGGACTCTATTTTTTTGGTTGAAGGAAGCTAAGGTTATAGATGATTCTAAACCCTCAAGTGTCCCTGCATAGCATTAGCTTACAAGGAGGTTAGTAAAATTCCACAGCCCAAAATGGTTAGTACATACGTACGGTCGACAAAAGTGGCTCTAGTAAGCATAGTGGCTCTGATCTACTCGTCCGTAGTCCGTAGATGAACATGGTGAGACGCGGAGAAATACTAACATAAAACAGTAAACGGGAGAGAAAATAGATTAAGAAAGATTACTTAGGACGAGCCGTTGGCAGGACACCAGGGCAGTCCCTCTGAAGCGGTGTCAGGTGGATTCTTGTTCCCGCCGCCCTTCCCAAGAGGCATTGCGCCAGTCGTCAGGATTATCCCTTAAGAAAAGTGTGATTGGGGAGGGGGTAAGAAAAAAAATACACTGAAACCCTAGGGATATGGAGGGGTCCTGGCGGCCGGGAGCGTGGCACTGGGTCGGGGAGACGGAAAGGCCGTCACCACCAAGCATGCTCCATCAGGAAGTGCACAAGGGATCCGGCTAGATCCAGTCAGAAGTAGATGACTGTCTCGGGTTGCAAGGATAGGGTTAATTTTTCCACTTCCTAAAAGGGGAGGTGGAGCAGTATACAAAAAAAAATGTTTTTGAGTTCAGTTCGCCTGAATATCTCAAAATCTTTTAGAGTTCGACATGAAGAAAAAATTTCGTACCTAATTTCGTAATAATGAGTCCCAGTTTATCAATTTTCAAAACGATCACTGGCCGCAGGGGGTTTGGTACTTGTAACTTGACATGGGCAACTTTGCAGTCGGTGGCGTCGCCAGTGTAGATTTTTTTAATGTGAATACCGTACAAGCGTCCCAACTGTCCGGAGTCAGTTATGTAGACATATGCCTATTATAAATCAAAATTTTAACTACGTAGCCGGCGCGGTCCGTTCATTCGTACTGTGGATGCTCCGCACCCCTTATGTTTTAGGGTCAAAAAGATTTATTTTGATGAGTCCTCTGAGATTTAACATACACACAACGACACGACACACGGAGCAAGTCGAAATACTTATACATTCTCAATACTCGAATGTCTATGTGCGGAAACACACAAATGGTACAGTGTGGATGCCGTGGATACTCTGTTCTATTCCGTATCCCTAAAGTACGATAGTCAAACACTCTGGCGCATGCGCATTCAAACCAATAAATGCAGTCGATTTTTGTCAATATGAGAATTTAACCGCCCGTCCTTCGGGTTATTATTGAAAAACTAGTTAAAAAAACTTTTTTTTTTTCATTAGTTTTCGCAATAACAATACGTGTGACTAGTGACGTAACTTGTATGGGAGAAATAAAAATACCCGAACACATCCGTTAGCTTCGGCTGACCTCGAAATACTAAACGCATCGCAGGAACAAACTTGACGTATGCGAATGTTTTGTGGGTTTCGGGTATAGCTTTTTTTGTACCTGAACGTACGGGATACGGCTTGTTGCGTTCGGGCGATAATATAGCAGCCGTATCACGTACGTTCGTATGGGTGGGCGGTTTTAAAGGACATTAAAAGTAGTGCTTGAAATTTTAGGCGGCTTATTCAAAATACTAAATAGAGAAAAAAATGTTGCGATATCCTTACATATTTTACAAAACAGAACTGAGACCTTGAAATATTTAGATCAAATCCGATTGTCATTATATAAGAAATATCAAAACACATTCCGTTACTTCCATTTTTTCAGAAATAAGATTTGGTCGTGTACCCACCCTTGTGAAACAGAATTCATTCAAAATGTCAAACCAACAAATTAATGCTGCTGTTAAAGCCGCGGGTTGTGCATCGCTGTCCTAATACAACCTTTAAATATTCCTTACTTTAAATTGATAACATACTCTCTACTACCAAAAGCTTACTAAATATTTGCACACTGTTTACATTTAACGCATGATAACGGGTCGTTTATTCAACCTCTCCACTTAATTTTCGCCCAGAGAATTTGTTCTTGGTTCCTGAGGCTAGAAGAGAGACAACCTAAAGATTCATAGTCCATCCAGACAATCATTACAATTCCTTCACTCCGAAAACATATAATAGATTTAGCCAAAACATTTTACTCCAAATCAGAATCGAACTCGAATTTCTCTATCTCCAACCTCAGCATCGACCACCTCCGTCTCCGCCCAAATTCCATCATATGCCCTCCATTACCTTAGTGAGCGGGCTTAAATATAAGATTGCCATCAGCAAGTACCGCCAGCACATAAAACACAGTTTACAATTCTTTGAAATAAAAATAAATAAAAGCCCTACAGTAGCAATAGGCAGCCCGCTCACTGGGTATAGAAGATTATCTCCACATTAATGCACCTCTAACCACAGTTGACACAGGAAGAGGGAGACATGTTCCCTGGAACTGTACACAAAAAAATGACAATACGATAAACAATCATTACACCACTATAGACGAGTATTTAATTCATTTCCATTTTCCCAATACTGACTAAATATTATATGTGACCGCCCGGCGTCTACTGAGTCACGTCGGTAAATCGGGAAACTGTTTTATCTGCCGTGAATCACCGCGCGCACCCACCGCAATAATGCAGTACAAACAAAACGATCTAGCCCCTTTTTTTAATACTTACGTCAGGGTTTATTTACGTTTCTTATCACCGCAGTACCACCCAGGTGAACGCAATTGGACTCAAACGATGTGGATGTTGATAGTTATTTATATTTACACCTAAATAAATGTTTTCCTGGTCAATAGGAAGTAAGTTGGAAAATTGGATTCCACCATTTCGAAGTAGAGGAAGTTTTCAGTATTGGCCTACGAAATAACAGCGTACATAGTGAATATAATGTGAGACGATGTATCACCAGTGGCGGATCGTGGCCTATCTCATTGGGAGTTCAATCGTAGATTGAAAAAGTTAGAAAGAAAACCTTTACGTAAACAAAATGCTATGTTGTTTTTTCTATATCTGCTAAAGACTAAAAACTACTGGATACGTGCAATTTTTTGCAATATAATCCGCCGTGTCCGGAGAAGGTTTAAGAGTTGGGGTAGGGGTAGGGGTAGGGGCAGGTGTAGGGGTAGGGTAATTATATATATTTTTAGGGTAATTATATATATGTACTTCAGGTAATTATATATATATTTTTCCCTAGATTTGAAGGAATGTCGTCATATCACTGAACAAGAAATTAGCGACCTAGCAACAAGAAACAATTCGGCGATTTGTTAAAACATCCGTGTCTAATGAATAGTATAATGTCGTAGGTTACAAAAAATAGTTTTATAAACTAACCTTTCAGTAATTATTTGAACCTATTTTACTAACGACTTAAAACATGATTATTACAGAAAAAATATCTGTTGATTCTTGCAAAATACTATTACGAACAAATTTGTTGGTAAGTCTTTATTACACGCTCCGCACGGTTTCCCGCCGAAGCGCCACGAGAATGACAATGGATGAACTATCCCTTAGGACAGAAGGCCCCATAGACGCTGGATTTTTAACACGCATATGGATTCATTTTGGATCCGCTCTTGAGCAGTATTACTTATACGGACGGGTGGATGTTTCAGCACTGAATTTGAATGGCGCGCTCTTTAAAGTGGGGTAAAATTATGATACATGTTTGTCTTTTTATTGGAGTTCACTACACAAACGCACTTGAGAGAAAACCTTCGCTGTACAGTAACACTGAACTGTTAATCTCTAGAAATGTGATCTATATAATATTGTTATATGTAGAAGTCGGGGACCTCTGAGGAATATATGGCACGACCGAGTGAATCAAATATTTGTAGTCAACACCGCACAACAGTGCTTGAATCCAGTGGGACTACAGAGTCCTCGATTGGGGTATTCTGTGAGACTGAAGAGAGTGGAAAGTGGTAGGAGATGAAGTAGAGGAAGTTCGGAAACTGTCTGGTTAGTCAGATCTAATCACCAAACACGACAAATGCCATTTAAAAACTATTAAAAAATTAACCACAAAACTAACAAGTGTCCACGCATTCTTTTATCAACAAAGAAGTGATGTTTGACATATGAAATCCTAAGTGACTCGTTTGGCGGGAAATTCCCGCGAATTCATCACTGTAAATATTATTTTCAAATTTAGAAGTGGACGTCTGCGCGCGCAGACTGGGGGGCGCTTTCCCGCCAACACGCGTCATGACGTTTTGGCGGGAAAGAGCGTGACTCAGTTTCCATGCAGAACTATTTACAGATGACTAACGAAAACAAAGGAATGAAACGCATTTTTGATTCGTCATAACTATGCAACGGATTATATGTATTAAAATTTCCAAATTGCATCCATAAACGGTGGCCGGTTAAATCAACACACGTATCAATCGGCACACTTTTTAAACGAGATATAAAATCGTGAAAAGTAACAAAAAAGCTAGCCCGAAAACCTAATATAACCTAACCTATTAATTTGTAAAATCACAATTAATAAACTGTTTATTTACCGATAATGAATAAATAAATATATCTCTCCAGAATGCTTCGCAGTGGCGCTGCGTTCGAGGCCGAATGACGTACGAGTATATTATGTATAATACGAGTATATGTCAATGAAGTTTCATAGTTATTCCGATATAAATTAAATTAGCCAATAAAAACATGATTTATCGAAACTGTTACCCTGCGACTGCGTGGATCTAACGGCTATATCACCAGTAGTAAAGACAGTGATAAGTGGCAACTTTAGTCAATGTTTATTCAATTTTAAATTACTATTCCCATGTGAGCAGTGCGTAAAATGGTAAGTAGTAACTAATTAACTGACAATCACGCCGTTTCCCGCAGGGGTAGGCACAGGGGACTTGATCTTGGCATACAATTCTCGCTTCATTCACATTCATACATCGTCTCATACATTCTCTTCTATCATTCCGACTTTTGACATGGCCTGACTCAAGTTTTTGATGTCTTCCTTGGGCGTCCCCGACTTCTTTTTCCAGTAGTAATTTACCGTTAATGATTAGAATCTTTTCTATTTTTTCGGTTAACTACACCCTTAACGCTGCGCGTCCATTTTTGTAGTTAGGTGGGGGCTATTTTCAAGTTGTTTGGACACGATTACAATAAAGTTTTACTTGAAACACAAGAGTTTACTAAATCATTTACTAAATTGCACGGGTGGACGGTACTTACCACTTTTCTCAGGACAGTGATTTATTTAGTTACTGGCTACGTGTAAGCGACGCATAAGAATCTGTGACGCCGTGCGACTGGCGTGTAGTATGACAGAGATCGCATGAGAGAGGGAGAAGAAGGACTGTAAAAGACTGTGAACGATTTTCCGATATGTCTTCATTTTAATCAGATGTTGCTCGAGATAACATGTAATTTTATTTATTCATTTATAATGTACACAACAGACAGAGGGTTAACATAAAAAAATTGGAAATAATTAAGAAAAAAATAAATTCCAATCATCTAATAACGGTTCACAACAATGTGCTAAAATAATAATTGGCTAATATAAACAAACAAACAAAAAAACCACAATGAAAATAAAGTTTGGTTCTAGTGAAGTTATTTGAAAATAAGGGATTCGAAAAATATAGTCAAACTATGGGGGCAATCGCCAAATATGTCCGGAATCCTGCCACTATAGTGGATGTTATACGAGTATAGTCGACACATTCGCACAAGAGGTTGGGAAAATGTTAAGTTTGTTCTTTGAAAAGGAATATGGAAAGTTTCAGTGTTTCTTAGACGGTGAGTGATATTTATATTATAATTTCTTCAAAAGATTGGTATTGACTTTCTGGCGTCATTATTAACAAATGAATTAAAAAATATTTTGTACAGACAAATAAACATAATTTAAGAATATATGCTTAGATTATTGTGTTCTATGTTTATCATTTGTCTATACTTGATATTATTATTTTTTAGTATTATTCCTGATGAAGAAAGAATTGCTTTCGAAACATGCAGATATGTGTATATTAATAAAGCGGTGAATACAAAATAATTTTTAATCCATTTATTGATATTTATGTTGATTGTGGTCAAAAGGGAAGATTCTACATGGTTATTTATAATTTTGTAAAGACAAATGATATCATTTTTGTCAAGACGTTAATCTAGTTTTTCTAATTTGAAATATTCTAGCCGATTCTTATAATCGCTAAGCAGTGCGGACAATCCTGTTCTATTGGATAATGCCCGAGTTGATCTATTTTGAACTGATTCGATCCTTATTTTGTGAATTTCGTATATTGGACTACAAACTACTTTTTTTTTATATGAATACCTCACAACCCAAAACTGCTCCCAACCGTCTGGAGCCAGTGAGACTATGGCATTCCCAATTGGGGAATGTTGTGAGGCTGAAGGTATTGGGGAGGGGAAGGAGAAGGGGGAGAGGAAGGTGGGGAAAAGGGGAAATACCTGGCTATTCAGATCTGGTCACCAAACACGGCTAAAAGCCATTTCAAGCAACGTTTCAATTCTGAATGGTGGTCTTTCACCAGGGCGATACTGAGATTATCTTCCACTCTGGAACGTGGGCAAATATACTATAAATTATTTTTAAATTAATTAATTGTGAAACAACACAAATTAATAAGATAAAAATTACTTGCGCACGACGCGATTTGAACCCGCGACCTTCGGATTCGTAGTCGAGAGTCTTACCCATCGACCATGGAGGCCGTCAAAGTCACTGAAGTATTTGAAAGATACTGGGATTTCATAATGGTTGAGTGTTTTTCGATTGTGTTAATTACAGTAATTTGACTATTTTTCCGCCACCCTAATCGAAATATTTATTAGACATCATCACTGAAACTCAATTTGACATTAAATAAGATGCAACAAGTACGGAAAGTCAAATTAACGATTAAGGTACGAAGAATAAAAAAAAAAACAGGTTGACATCCTTCCGGCACAAAAAAGGATCGAATTTAAAAAAAGAACGCGTCGGTTTTCGAAAAGAGAACACAAAAGATGGCCGCCGATGCGTGACGGACAAGAAATAAGATAAATAACCCGAAACAATCAGCTCTTTCCGATAGAAAAACGTTATTCGGGACAATATATCGTAACAATGGACACTTTTTAAAAGGTTTTTTTAGTCCTGGTTCTTAGTCTTCAGTCGTGTTTGGTGACCAGGTTTGATTACCCAGTTATTTCTCAACCTTCCTCTATCCCATTTCTTTTCCCGCTCCACTCTCTTCATCCTCACAACGTACCACAATTGGGAATGATCACACAGATGTTTAGATTTTTAAATTATATTAATTGTCCTCCCCCGTAGCTAATGGATTGCTTGCCGGACCCTGGGCTCTAATCCACTGAGCCACGGCTGTCCCACTCCGTCCCGACATTTTTATCGATATCATACTCCGATTTTTTACAATTCAAATAGCTCGGCCCCCGCCCCCCGTTATTTTGGTTTCTTCCCCTTGCGTGTTAGGGCATCTCCATGTATTATTTGCTCTGTGGCCTAACCCAAGAAAAACGTTATTCGGGACAATATATCGTAACAATGGACACTATTTAAAAGGTTTTTTTTTGTCTTGGTTCTTAGCCTTTAGTCGTGTTTGGTGACCAGGTTTGATTACCCAGTTATTTCTCAACCTTCCTCTATCCCATTTCTTTTCCCTCTCCACTCTCATCATCCTCACAACATACCACAATTGGGAATGATCACACAGATGTTTAGATTTTTAAATGATATTAATTGTCTTTCCCGTAGCTAATGGATTGCTTGCCATATCGAGAATGTATTTAATTATAAAATTTATTTATGACATGACTAACCTAACTAATAACAACAATAGGAACAAAAGTAATAAAATATTAGTGAACAACAACAACAAAATAATAATATTAACATTAACAAATAAATATTATATTAACATTAACAAATATAATATAAACATTAACAATAACTTATCTATGCTTAAACCTCATTGTAATATATTTTTAATCATTGAAGATAATATTAACAATTCTTAGAATGAAACATGAAACCGAAAAGACACAGAAAAGAAAAAGATAACGGTAGCAGCTGGGACTCAAACCTAGGACATAATAATAATAATAATAACAAAGCATTCATATAGCGCAGTTTTGTGTTATTTCACTGATCTATTACGAACCCTGCGCTCTAATCCACTGAGCCACGGCTACCCCACTCCGTGCCTTCATTTTTTCCGGTATCATATTTAGATTTATTACAATACAATAGCTCGCCCCCCCCGCCCCCTGTTATTTTGGTTTCTTCCCCTTGCGTGTTAGGGCATCTCCATGTATTATTTGCTCTGTGGCCTACCCCAAGAAAAACGAACCGTTAAAACAAACTAAAATATTGTTTGTTAAAATGGATTTATCCGTGGATTTGGTAAGGAGCTTAAACCTACACACAGCCTACCTTTGGCCACAGAGCAATGCACGCCACTGCTACTGGGGTAGGTGCCACAATCGATTGAAAAAAGAACTTCTTTTTGTGAATAGGTTTGACGGTCTCCGTGGTTGAGTAGTGGCGATCCTTGGCTATGAATCCGGAGGTCGCGGGTTAAAATCCCGGCGTGCGCAAGTAAATTTTATTTGATCAAATTGCGCTATTTCACAATTTATTCATTTAAAATAATTTGTAGTACATTTATGGCAGGTTCCAGAGTGGTATATACTGTCAGTATCGCCTTGGTGAAAGACCACCATTCAGTATCGAAACGTTGATTGAAATGGGTTTAACCGTGTTTGGTGACCAGATCTGAATAGCCAGGTTATTCCCCACCTTCCTCTCCCCCATCTCCTTCCCCTCCTTAATACCTTCAGCCTCACAACTGGCTCCGGAACGTAAAAAAACAACAAATATTTTTTAAGGTTATCTTTTTACTTTGTCTTTTTCTGTGTCGTATTTAATTAGAGATTTGTTAAAATTATCTTTAGTGATAATTTTTATTTTTATTATTTGTCGTTTTCTAGTCACCCCACTAACATTTTTTCATTTTGTACATGTACTGAGCAGTATACCAAAAAATTAACCATTTATGGATTTACCCCTTGTTACTTTGACAAATAAGAAGAATATTATATTACGGAGTTATTATTTAGGTGGTAATTCAATTCAGATGTCCACATATATATTAAGACAATTCATCAGTGGCGCGCTGAAAAGGCTGAAAAAGCTGTGTAAAACCTAATAAAAACTTACCACAGATTTTTTTTTTCAAAACGAATTTTTCCATGAATTTGTTAAGAAAACAGTCAATTATTCAGTTATATTATAAAAAATGATAATTTTCAAATATTCAATGCTCAATTCATCTCCTCAAATAATTTTTTATTAATTTTAATCGTTGTAAGACAGTTTACTCGTCCATTTACAGTACAATATTTTTTATTTTAACATTATTATCATTAGGGAAGATAGGTATCTATTCAAAAAAAGGTTTAAGATTGTTTACAGAGTAATTAAACATATCTAATGAAAGGAAGCGGATAGACGCCCTCGAAATGTGGTGCTGGAGGGAAATGCTCAGGATTCCATGGAGATAGCCAGGCGTACAAATATATCAATCCTGGAAGATCTTGGCATCCATACCATAATAGGCTATCAAGTGTCTGCCTACAGTGGAACCTCAGATTCTTTGGACATGTTGCTCGCCAAACCGAGAACTCCAATCTGGAGAAGCTCATGGTCACTGGCAAAGTGGAAGGCAGGAGAAGCAGAGGAAGGTCACCGATGCGTTGGAGTGACCGAATTTTGCAGGTGTCCTTGGCTCTCCACGCAGCGCAGGATCGTGAGGAGTGAAGGAGCCTTGAACACGAGGGACGATCCTCAGCAATGAGGAAGCGACTCAAAATGAAGAAAAATATCTCCCGTTTTAGAGATTTCATTCAATAGTAATATTCCTCTTGTCATGCTATGCTCTTCTATAACATCTAGTCTGCCAGAGGGTATCTTGAATAAGTCGTGGCGACGACTACGGCTAAATTGTATTTAAATTAAGTATACTGTAGCTTAATTACAAATAGCATATCTTTGGTTATAGAACAATGCACGCCACTGCAAGATATCATAATATAATACGGGATATATAATAAATTATAAAATGAAAATAATATTAAATTTTTAAGTTATTGAATATTAATGAAACAACGACAATAAATATCACTCATGACCAGTCAGAAAAACATTTTTTTTATTGCGTTCTTATTCTTGTCTCTACTTTGTCGCAACGACGATGTTTATGATGATTGGACGAAGCCACCCACCGGTGTTGCAACATGTCGGCGAAACACGTGAATTTGTTACATTTACCTCCGAAGGTGCTTAATTAAATTGTCATTAGAATTCAAGATGGCCACCGCTCCCGCCAAAATGTAGATTCTCCTTTCAAACTAAGAGACAAACCGTGTTCCTCTGTTTCCGCCCGCTTCTTGCGACCGTTGGACCGGCAACTATACTCGTATATATTAAACAGTTACCTCTCGATTTTGATGGGATCAAAAATAAATATTAAAAAAACAGGGAGAATGGAGTCGTGTCGACTGTCGCCGAGCTGGTTCTATGCTAAAACAGAACATTGAAAAAAGTTGAGAAAAGCGAAAAAAAAGGACTTAACCTAAATTGAACTAATCTAACCCAATCTATTATTTTATCGTGTTCTGGTTTATTCGATTACTTGCTGAACTACGACCAAACTGCACGGACTATCAAAGCGGCTATACAATGAAAGTCATGCGTGACAATATTTGCGGTTTCACACTGATTATAGTTCACGGCCCATCTCCTTTGTTTCTATTATATATGATCAGGAATGCCAGGATCTTGAAAAAAGCTGTTTAAGGCTAAACGAAACATAATGTGCAAAATAAAATATTTTAATTATTGAAATGAATTGTTTGTTTACGGGTATACACATCCGTTGTATACATCCGAGCGGAATATCCGTTCACAGTTGATGTCGGCTTCATGAGAACGGGTCGTTTCGACAACTCGTTTTTGTTTAAATCGGCTCGTATGTGGAACGAGCTACCGACGTCTGTTTTTATTTTATTTAATATGAATAAATACATAAAGAATATTTCATAGCTAATTACTAAAAAGTATAAATTTATTTTACAAAAAATGCCCAACTCAATAAATAGAGAAAGATTTCTCGTATTTGAGTTGCGGAGCACCGCCATCTAGCGACAGTAGTGAATAAATAAAATTAATAGAAATAAACTTTCATCCTACATTTAATCGTGGCCTCTTCAAGGGGGGCATCAACAAATCCTTTCCTGCAGTCCCCTCCTTAACTCGCCTCACAACGTTGCTCAACCGGGTTGCAATATAGTTCCCGTGAATATGCTCTGCACATATAGGTGCGCTCCTGTGAGGTGTCACATAAAAAACACAAACCTGTAAAACATAAATTGTTATTGTTAATTTAAAGTTCTAGTCCTTCAAGAAACTTATAAAAATAAAATATATTATTTTTAAAACTAACATTATACAGTACTTTTATAAGTTTCTTACTAAGCTTTTAACTTACAATAATAAGTTATTCCATTTCATATTTCGTATGCAGACCCGTCAACTAACATTTCATCTTAATATTTAAAAGCATTAAATGTTAAAGATATTTTTTTCAAATATATTTGAATAAGGGTCATCTGTGATCGCGTATCACGTTTCTTTTGACCTTAAGGCCGTATAACCAGCCAGCAAGGATTTATATTTCACTCAAAAACGATTATCGCGCTCGGCGAGAGATGGGGACACCGCTGTAAGATCTTGTCTCACGGAACAGACGTTTCCCATAGGGTGGTTCCGAATAAATTTATAAGTTATGTCTGGTTATATCGCCTTAACCATATTTATGTGCGTAATGAATGCGGAGTATTTTTAAACGGGTTACTTACGATATCCTTTAGGTCTTTGAAACGTCCCGGTTAAGTTGCTACAAGGTTTATCCGGACCCGTTAAATCGAGAGTCGGCTGTACCTATACACTATTATGTTATATATATCTATGTAATACATTTCTTTATCTAAAGGGGGAAGCAGTTACGATGAGTATAGTGTGTGACGTAGGAGGTTCGCATCAGCTGCTTGGATAGACATCAAAATATAGATAAACGTTCGTATTACATAACCTACCCAGGTAAATCATTATTGACTACTCTTACTTAACCTTTAGTGTGCCGAAATCACCCATCGGAGACGCGAAATTTGTATCCGTTGAACGATGACTTATCCGATAGGATATGTTTAAAAATCATTTCTTTGAATATACGTAACTAGCTATTCTGGGTCAACTATATTAATTATTTATTTATTTGAAAATACAAAATATCGAAACTTAATGTCTTTTCAGGACAGTAAATTAACATGTTTAGTTCATTAATAGAAGTATTGACCAATGGCGTGCATTGCTCTATGCCCAAATGTAGGCTGTGCGCAGTTTTAAAATTTGGGTTTTTTTTATTATCCATCCATTTTCTTATCATCTTTCGCTGATCGGTTTAGCAAAAATTTACCAAATTTACCCTAGTCACACTACGGAAGTATTAGATTGTCAGAGCTCGGCGTTCCAAAGGAAGATGTGATATGTAAACTGTATAGTCCTACCTCCGAGAGAACTGCTGTAATCTCTATGTCTGCTATATTTGCAGTTAATGAGAAGGCAGTATAAGTTACAATGCTATCGGCGGTGAGCATGTTCATAGATAAAATAAATAAAAGGGAGATATGGCATGGAAGCGTGCCGGCTATCATCGAGCTTCGAGCAAAATGCACGGACTATCAAAGCGGCGGACTCAATTAAAGTTATGCGTTTGCTATATAGGTAAAAACTAAGGCGGGCGCCGCTGTGCGTAAATGCGAATTGCAGTAGTATGGATGAACGATGTTGGCGACACACGCGGTTTCACACTGACAATAGTTCACGGCCCATCTCCTTGTTTCTATTATCTATGGCATCTATGAATAAAATTATATAATTTGAATGCTCTGGAGAAAGACAGGACAAGATAAATAATAATAAAAAAATATTTATTTGTCAATACAGTTATTTTATTTGAACATACGAGCATACGAGTATCATGTAATTTTAGCAAATGACAAAGTGGTCACTGCTCAGCTATACATTCTGGAGCCCGTAGTGCAGCTGGTTTTCAGTAGTGCCTCTAGAAATTAGAAGAAGTTAACTAAAATTTCACATCTTGCATTAAATCTCTACATTTAAATAAAATTGTTCTGTATTGTCGCAGTTCTGTTTTGTCACAGTTTAAGCTTAGTCACAGTTCTGTTTTTTCACAGACCCGTTTTGTCACAGTTCTGTTTAGTCCCAGTTCTGTTTTTTCACAGTTTAAGCTTAGTCACAGTTCTGTTTTGTCACAGTTATGTTTTGTCATAGATTTGTTTAATCTCAGTTCTGTTTTGTCACAGACCTATTTTGTCACAGTTCTGTTTAATCACAGTTCTGTTTAATCACAGTTCTGTTTAATCACAGTTCTGTTTTGTCACACTTTTGTTTTGTCAAGGATCCTGTTTTGTCATAATGCTGTTTTGTTACAGCACCGTTTGTCCACAGATCTGTTTCGACATAATTATGTTTTGTCACAGTTCTGTTTTGCCATAGTTCTGTTTAATCACAGTTATGTTTTGTCACAATTCCGTTTTATCACAGTTCTGTTTTGTCCCAGTTCTCTTTAGTCACAGATCTGTTTTATCATGAAATCATGTATTAGATATTATGAATGCGCCGTAATCGCCTCGCAGGAACGAACTCGCTCCAGCAGATAAAACATGAATGGTCGCAAGTTGCAAAGCTAAACAAAACGATCAGTTAACGTATAATTTATTTCCCCTCTTCCTCGGGAATTGAACCCGCGACCAGCTGGCGAGCGGCCGCTGGGGAGGGTGTACCCTGTAGCCACGGCAGCGAGATAACACTCCTATCAATACACGATACACGTAGCTGTCGGGAGATAACACCTGTACATGGGTGGACTGTACGCTCAAACAGGGCTGCCAAAATAAACTCATTCACCTTATTATCAGATTACAGTAAATTAAGCAAGGATAATAGATATCTGAATGATAGCTATTGTAAATGGTTTATATGTAAAAAAAATCGTGAACACTTGAAGTTACTAAATGGATAATTCAGGCTAAAAAAGCCTTCCATGTAGATTTGAACGAAAACCGATGTCGCCACTGATTTAGTGTTTTTTTTCTTCTGACCTTTTGGTTCTAGCTCATTCAGCACGCGCTTTGTCTCTCTTACACTGCCTGACATCGTATATCGCCATTATATTTGATCGAAATAAAATTTTCATAATGATAATGAAGCGATTTTATGTATTTGATGTTTAGGCAAAGAATTGTCTGACTTCTTTGTTGACTTGTTTTACTTTATTATATGGCTGACGTGTTCATGTGTTTGTAGATCTTCTGTGTATTGCTGCGTATTTGTTTAAATAACGCAGGAATATTATTTAAAATTATCAATGTTCAATATATATTAATGGTTTGGGCGTATTATCCGTGGGCGCCAAGTAAGCTCAATTTATCCTCACTTTTGGTAAAAATTGAATTTATTTGTTGGAAACATAATCAATTTCGTCGGCCTGCCTATGTTCAATTGTCATGTGTAAACTGGCTATCAGTTTTCTTTCAATTCGGCATAGATCACCATTTTTTTATATGAATACCGCGCAAGATTCGCAAAAAAATTACTCCGTAATGTGTGGCTTTTAAGTGAGCCAGAGTGGCAGAAGAAGCAGCGGAAGGTCACAGATTCGTTGAACTAACCAACTATCGCAGGCATCCGGAACGTCGGTTTTCGTATCTCTCCGTGCAGTGCAGGATCGCGAAGAGCGGAGGAGCCTGGTTCATCAGGTCATTTTGGAGTGGCTTCCACAATCCTCAGTAACAAGGCAACAACTAAAAAAAAAAAAAAAATATTTATTGTAAGTTGTGGCAACCCTATCCCCCCTTCTATATTGGGAGCGTGCGGGAGTACGGAAGATGCAAGGAGAACAGAGAGTAGAGAGCAGATGATAGCGCAGGTGGGAATTAATAACGTGCGGAGGGTACCCGGCTGCACATACCTAGTACCTGTCTAGTCAGTGTCGGTACCTCCCCTCCCGGTGCGTTGGCACGCGCGGGTTATTGGATCGATTCTGTTTAACGCCGATGACAAGCACATCTTTGTGTCCATCACCTTTTCGTAGGAAAATTATCTGTTCATGACATGGTAATTAGTACCCGACTATATAAATACGTTTTTTAATCAAATGCACAGCGATCAACTAACTAATTAACCATCACGCCGCTTCCCCGCAGGGGTAGGGAGAGAGGACGCACCGCCAAATAACTCGATGTTTGCATATACTTCTTGCTTCATTCACATTCATACATCGTTTCATACATTCTTTTCTATTATTCCGACTCCTGACATGGCCCGACTCAAGTATTTGATTCACTTGATCGTGCCATGTCTTCCTCGGATGTCCCCTGCTTCTTCTTACATTCATATTCGCGTCATATATTCTCCTTTCTTTGTTCATTCGCTCTACATGCCCTAACCATCTAAGCCTCCCTTTCTTAATCTTACTCATTACGCTTACATCATCCTTGCATTCTTTACGAATCTCAATATTTTACACATGATCATATATGGTTTTACCACACATTCGCCTCAGAGATCGCATTTCTATAGCGTTCAGTTTACTTTCATCCATCCTCTGCCAGTTCCATGCCTCACTGCCATACATCAGGGTTGGTATTAGCACTCCATTGTGGACTGCCAGCGATCACATTATGTTAAATGGTCGTAGGACTTCAATGTCTGCTTCTGGGTAGCTTCCACTTAGGCGCCCACTTGGTCTTAACTTAATCAATAAATTACTTTTTGCAATCCACCATAACACCTAGATACACATATTTGTTAATAGTTCCCTTCCTGCTCCAATCCCCTTCCACGCATTCTATCCACCTCTTCCTCGGTCTGCCTCTGGGCACCGCTCGCTTTTTTCCATGTTCTGTTTTGTCCCTGTTTTGTTTGGTCATGGAACCATATATAAAAAGACTTTGGGTAATTACCGCAATCGTCTCGCCAATAATACTTTACCGCTAGCGCATTACCAATCCCGAAACGCACAAATGACCGGCACCGGCACCGTTATGTTTATCTTCCGGTGCGCGCCGGTCGGTTCCGCCTCCGTATCCTTGTGGAGAGCCTGAGAGCTAAGGACGGTGGCAAGTGGCAGGTGGAAGGTGGAAGGAGTCGAAGGCGCTATTGTGTCGTGTTGTCTTGTCGGACCGCACGGAGTTGGTCCTGCGAGGAGCGGTCAGCGGAGGTCATCGGCAGGACATAGCCGCGCCGTTAGGTGACAGAATATTGAGATGGCACGATCGGAGGATCCCAGTGGACTTGTGAGACTTGGAGCTTGGCATTTTTTTTAAAGCTGTTAATAGGGAGGAGAAAGAGATGGTAGAGAGGAAGTACCTGGATATTCAGATCTGGTCAGCAAACACGGTTAAAGCCATTTCAAGCAAGGTTTCAATTTTGAATGGCGGTCTTCCACCAGGGCGATACTAAGAGCTCATTTGCTAATCATGAAATATTTTTTTATTAAAAAGGTTGAGTTTTGTCATAGATGATAGAAACGAAGGGAGAAATGGCGTGGAAGCTTGTCGATTTTTAGCGATCTACGACCAAATTGCACGGACTGTCAATACGTCGATACAATGAAAGTTATGTGTTTGGTAGGTAGCTAAAAAAAGGCGTGGCGCCGCTGTGCCTAGATGCGAGCATAAGTAACTATGTATGAATGATGTTTGCATCACGGGTTGTGCGAGCGGTTCAATAATAATAATAATGGATCATGACTCATCTCCCTTGTTTCTATCGAGTATGGGTTTTGTTCTACGAACTATCACGGTTTTACGCGGTGAAAAAATAAACCGATAAAATGTGTAGTGGGGGTGTACGTGTGTCCGAAATAGGGTCAATTTTATTGCACTTCAGGTGAAATAGATCACAAGCATTGCCAATATCAAAATTCTATATTAAAAAAAACACACACTTCCTTTGATTTTCTGTTCAATGGTTTTACGGGACATTTGCACTACGAGAATATTTATTTTGATATGCAGCAGACTCAACTATTCAGAATCCTCGGGGGGTGAGGAACTCCCACATGTTTTTTTTAAGATGAGATTGTTCAGATAAAGTTTCTGAAAATTTACTACATTTGCTGCCAGAGTTTTTTTACATTCTCTGCCAACAATTAAATGAAAGTCCCAAAAGTCCACTGTGGTTAGTCCCAAGCTGGGAATCACATCCTTCAGTACCAAAAGAGAGTCGATCGGAAGCTCGGGGCGTGCCGGTGTGATGGGAATAATTATATTCTCATTATGCGACTGAACCAGCGTATGTTGGGTCAGATATTTCCTAGCCTACCTCTCTACCATACTCAAATTCTCAAACAAACTGGTGGCTCAGATATCCTAACGTACTTCTACCATATTCAGTCTCTCATACAAACTGGACTATAGCTTCTTATCCCTGGGGGTTTGTTGACTCAGGTATCCTAGTCTACGTCTACAATACTTGTGTGCGGTGACTTTAAGTCTCTCATACAAACAGGACTACATTTATCTATGGAACACGGTGGCTGGGTGATTGTTGGGTCAAATATCCTTGCTTACCTTTATCGTACTTGTGTGCGGTGATACTTAGTCTCGCATACAAACTGGACTACATTTATCTGTGTAACACGGTGGCTGGGTGATTGTTATTCATTTATTTTTTTAAATTACTATTATAATTTTTTTTACAAGAAAGACAAATATTCCCTGGTTACGAATAACCTGACAATATTTAAAAATCTCCTACTACCATCACAGTACGCGGAAGATGTTGCTTGTGTCGTAAATGTAGGACTTAGCCAGCCGAGGAATTGAACTCACGACGCCTGGGTGAAACCTTTATCATACTTGTGTGTGGTGATATTCAGTCTCGCATTCAAACTGGACGGTACCTACTTATCCCTGAATCTTATACTATTATATAAAACTATCACTTTGTGGTTATCAATTATAATCAAATGAAACAATCAAACTTTTTTTTAACCACTTTTATTTTTCACGTCGACCGATTTCGGGACAACCGTTCCATTGTCAGTGCAAAATATTTACAATATTACAAAATTATGGCAGAACATACACAATAGGTGTCACAGTGGGGGTGTGGGGGCATGACTAGGGATTAGTAAAGATTGGGGGAAGAGATTGAGAGAGGGGTGAAAGGAAATATATTTAAAATGGGGCTGTAAGATAGAAAAATAAAAGTGGTTAAAACAAAGTTGGATCGTTTCATTTGAGGATAATCCTAAGTAGTGTGATGGTGTTTGATCAATTTTACCAGAAAGAACAAATTAACTTAATTCGTGCACACGGACACGCCACAACATTTTTTTTTTATCTCTTCGGTGGGTACAACCAACATGCGCACTAACTTGCAGCATTCTATCGACTACATAATTTCACGAACTTGTCTAAAGATTTCACAAAAACAAAGAGCATCGTCAATGTAACATATTGTTAACAGAACCGTGTTTTCAGAACTCGTTGAATTTTATCGTAACTCTCGATTGACCAAACGAAAGTAATGGGATATTAATGATATATTTTTAAATAAAATTAGAAATTTCTTGCAGTAATATAACAGAACAAAAATGTGAAGAGAAAAAAAAACACAAGAAAGGATTAAGAAAGGGATGCATATATGATTTGGACAGAGAATGGTAAAATTATCCGAGGACTCCGGAGAAAGACATGGCACGATCCGGGGAATCAAATATTTGAGTCACCATGAAGATCAGAATAATGTGAGACAGAATTGTGTGGCGTTACATCATCTCTACCTACCCCTGTGGAGAATAGGAGTGATGGTTAGTTAGTTAGTTAAAAAATAACCCTTAGATAACCTACATGAAAGAAACACTCGATTCTGTGCAGAAACGGACAGCCCGTTTGATAGATTAAGAATGGTGGTCGGTCTACTGATATTTCAATAAATGGTGTCCCGAAAAATTTGCATTATTGATCCCTTCGGTGTGAGTTCACAGTCGAGAGAAAACATTCGTTTGTAGACGGTTGTTTGTCACATAATAACGGCTTGTTTTCATGATCTATTCTTGTTCTCTACAGTAGAATGATTTGTGGACTTTAGCGTTTCCTCCCTTCAAGGCGGCAGCGGCGTGCACAGAGTTTTTATACAGAGTATGTAATAGGAGAAACAGTGAATTAATTGATAATATATTTTTTTTTAAATCCTTTGTGCAATTTTTCGCTAAGAATACCTAAGCTGCTGGCTTTAGCCGATGTTGGTTGGGATTACCTGCTGCATCAAATATCAAACTAACCGATTTATTTATGTATATTACAAGCCAGTTACTGGATATATAAAATCTACACATTTTTTCGCTAAATAAACACAAACATACTATTATCATTATTTTGTTAGTAAAGTTGTTCTAATCGATACCAGCGGATGACACTGTTACCTACATTTGTTAACATTGCCGAAAAGCACTGCTTTTCGGACACTAACACAAACGAGTCGTCCCTTGACACGCATTGCGCACACATATACATTTGAATGCATAGAATAGAGTCAACATTTGAGGATTATGTTTAGGTACGTCAATTTGCATACTTAGTTCCTGCCTTTACCACGTTATAGTGATGTAGTCGGTGTAGATTAATTTCTATTATTATTTTAATATTATTTATATTTTATGAGAGTAAGGCAGGGCTTCTTCGTCACCCATTTTTACACCATCCTCTTCATGACTCCATGAGACCATTGTAAGATTCTGTAGGTTCCATAGACTGCGATAGGTTAGACATCTTGAAAGAATGCCCGATGACAGGACACCGAAAATCATGACTGTGGAAGTGTCCCGTGACAGACAGAGGAAGAGGTGGATAGATTGTCTGGAAGAGGGTTGAAGCAGGACAGGGAGGAGTGAGGACTGGAGGAAAATTGACCGAGGCGAGGGACGCAGTCAGTGGAAAGTATTTGAGAAGAAAGTCAAATCCCAACCTGAGATGTTTTTTTTTAAATTTACTCTTTTATAGTCTTCATAAAAAAGCTGTACACTAATTTATATATTACAGAGATTAAAATACATTGCAATAAATGAGAAATAGTAACAAATATACATAGACAAGCAAGTATTAGGAATAACAAATAGTAAAGGTAAGTAAACATTATATGTTGGCGTGTTTTGGTAAACAGAAATTTTCGCCTTCGGAGCATAAAATAGTGCATGGGTTCTCCCACAAGTATATTTGTTAGGAACGTAAAATTTTACATCTTTCAACATTGGCGGATTGCATATGGTTGTAGAGATTAACTTTAAAAAATGTACGTACGTACTTAGTGATCATTATATCATGTCATACGAGTATATCAGTCTATCCTTCTCTCGCGTGACCTGTCCGCTCTCTCCGCACTCTCATATCGGCGGTCATCTCGCATACCTCCGCGAGGCAGCAGCGGACCAGTGACCAGTGACCAGTGAGCAGTGATGTGCTCGCTCTCTGCCTACCCTGGCTGGAAAAAAGAAAGTAGGAACGGTATCCGAATGCCGGCGACGGGTCGGTATGGTCCAATGCTGGCATATGCTGTGCATTCTAATTCGCGCATGGGTGTATTCGAGGTTGCCCGTTGATTTTTTAATTTTTTTTATTAGACATTCATTACAGAATGTAAGAACACACGCGAGTGAGAATAACCCAATTTATAAGAAAAAAAAAACTCAGTTAAAAAATGCTTGTACATAATGCAAAGAAGATACGTAATAAAATAATAATATAAAGGAAAGAAAACAGCAGAAGAGAATAGAAGTAAATTATTATTAATTAATTTTTTTTTTTTTTAAAAGAAATACAAATATTCCCTGGTTACGAATAGCCCGACAATATTTGAAAATCTCCTACTACCAAGCGGAAGATGTTGCTTGTGTCGTAATGGAGGACTTAGCCAGCCGAGGAATTGAACTCACGACGCCTGGGTGAGATTCAAACGCGATGCCAACTCAGCCACTGACCGCTCGAATATATAGATATTACGATGATATAAATACAGTACATACATAGCACAGAGCAAATGATACATAGAGATGCCCTAACACGCAAAGGGGAGAAAAAAAAAACAAAAAAAAAACAAAATAACAGGCATCGGGGGGCGAGTTAGGCGTACCGCACATTTAAGTAAAACAGCAACTAAGTAAAGAGGTTCGGCTTGTTCACAAAAAACAGAATATTTTTTAGGGTATTCAGTTTGACCCTTTTTTTATCACGCGAAGATGGCAGTGAACTAAGCTGGTGGCAAAATGGGTGTCACGTGACCTTTGCCTCCAGCCGTCGATATCTTACTTAGGGCAAGTCTTTCTGACGTCAGTCGTGTAGAGCTTATATAGTCAGACTTACCTACCCCAATTCAGAAAGCGTATAAAAATTGAGTATTAAAAAAAAATGCTGTCTGAAAACACTAAGAAAAAATTAGGACAATGATGGCATTTTTATTTCATTTTCATTTTGGCGAATAAATTTTCTGTACCGATTTGAATAATTACGTTTTTTAACACGTTCATTGCATGTTCACGCGTTGACAGTAATTTGACCGGCATGCGCGCAACGCGCCTAGCGCGTTGCGCCGTCTGTTCCATTTCCGGTCTAAAACAGACGCAGCCATGTGGTTTTGAGTCGTTTCTAGCTTAGTTCGCCATAATAAATAAAACATTACACATTCCTCTTTCTCGTTTTCTTTCTGAAAAAAAAACAGTAAATTATGATGTCTATACAATATTAAGCTCATGTAAACACTTCTTTAGTTCGCTCGACCTTTCAGTCAAATGATCTCAGCATGGCATTAATATGTACGAATTTTAGTTAGCCACTAAAACGATATGTTCGTGAATATGGCGTTGGTGACGTCACTCCGGCCGACGCTTGTAGATTCCGAAAGACAGCTGTCTTACCAGCCAGTGCTTTTCTTACACCATAGCGACGTTGTAGCCAATTCGAACAGCTTCGATGTGTGCGGTTTATGATCGATTTAAAAATCAATAATTTTTACTAAAAAATAAAAAAAATAACACGCTTTTAGTACGGATCAGTACAATAGTATAATTTATTTGTTAAAATATCTTATTAATGTCAAGAAAAAATCATAATTTAGTTATTGGATACACGAGTAAACAAACATGGTGAAAAGATGCAGTTCGTCCATCGCTATTTTTTAACAGCTGCGTTCAGGACTTCAGAATGGTTTCCTCTAAGGGCACTGGTGCATTCTAGTCTATATTACGTGGTTTTAAAAATCTGTGGCCAGGAGTGACTACAATACTAACGGCCGTTCTTCCCAACTTTTCGAATGATCAATCTGAGTCACCGATCAGCCAAGTATTCGCTCTGTTTGCCTGTTTCCAAGCATTTAAAAAAATTTTAAATTGTCTTTCGAGGTGCCATATAAATAGGTGTACTATAAAATAGTGTCCGCCCACTTTCATACACGATAAAATAGTAGCCGCCCACTCTTAAGACAATAAAGTGAAATCAAAGTAAAAACTTTCAATGTAAAATTAGCATAGATGAGTAAATATTGTATTTATTATGAATAGATATAATATACGTATAATGTCACATCATCAAGTTACCGCTTCATATGAAAATACAGAAAGAAAAAAAATTGTTTTAAAAACTAATACATAAACCAACATTTTATACTTCACAAACCTGTGTGTTAAAAATATTTAATAAAGTGTTAGCTTGACTTTTGATAATTCTGCAAAGCACATTGTTCGTTTCGTACATTTGACAGTTGACGTTTCTCGATGAATGAAAAAACAAGACAAAACGTTGTTTATAGTTAATAAAATAAGTTAGTTTTCTGCACTTTTATTTAAAACACACAAAAAACATGTTTTGACATTCGAAAAGTAAAAAAATCATTCAATATTTGAATCGCGTAAAATAGATCTTAAACTAATTATGACATTTCGTTGATGTTTGTTCACCCTGTTGACACTTTTTATAACTAGTCTTTTGTTGAGGGAAACTTAAACCACAACAATCGATATCCTAAATTGATCGTAAATTTTTTTCGAGAATTTCATTGAGAAGAGCGAATTTGTGCATTCGAACAGTGTTGCGGCAAAATTTCGGCTCAGCAATTGCTCCGGACGTAAAGAACGGCCGTAAAATTTGTAAGTACACCAAAATGCGGAGGGGAAAAATTGAAAAGATTTATTTTGTTTACTTACTTAATTTAATGGTTACACAATAATTACATTTAAAAGAGAGTCAGGCTCCACCTTAGGCCGCATGTCGCATCATCACGAATCTGTAGGGTACGATTCGTCAATGAGCACGTTGTGAATACATTTCACATTATAGGCAGCGGGCAGCGGGCAGCTCTCCGAGGTATGGAGAGAGACCTGACGATGTCGGTGGAATACTAATGAGCTGATCACCAACGAGCCACATCCACAGCGCGCACGGAAATATGGACATTGGAAAGAATCACGAAAGACATTAGACAAATAGACGAAAAAAAATCTTTCTAAAAGAACAGATAGATAATCTTCAAGTGTATAATCACACGATCAACTAAGTCCAATACTCATTAGCTAAGTTGGTTAAGCGGTTGCCCCGGATAGGCAGAGGTCCTGGGTTCGAGTGCCAGATGCGACAGAAATCTTTTTATTTTCTGTCGTCTTTTCCGTTTTCATGTTTCATTTAGGTTATGTTAATATTATTTTCTACAATGATTGAATTCTTGAGTCTCCATCTCCTTCCGTTTCCCACTCCCCTAGATTCACAACATACCCCAATTGGGGATGCATAGTTTGACTGGTTCCGGGAAATTGAGTGTCTTTTTTAATGTGATACCACACAAGAGTCCCAAGTGTCTGGAGCCAGTGAGACCATGGCACTCCTAATTGGGGTATGTTCTGAGGCTGCAGGTATCGAGGAGGGGAAGGAGATGGGAGATGGGGAAGACGGAAGGTGGAAAAGTACCTGCCTATTCAGATCTGGTCACCAAACACGGCTTAAGTCATTTCAAGCAACGTGTCGATACTGAAAGGTGGTTTTTCACCGGGGCGATACTGACAGTATCTACCACTCTGGAACGTGCCGCAAATATACTACATATTATTTTTAATGAATAAATTGCTAAATAACACTATTTAATCAAATAAAATTTAGTTGCGCACGCCAGGATTTGAATCGGCGACCTCCGGATTCGTAGCTATGGAGACCGTCAAACCTCTTCACAAAAAAAAAGTATTTTTCTCAATCGATCGTGGTACTTACCCACCTAGCAGTGGCGTACATTTCTCTGTGACCAAAGGTAGGCTGTGTGTAGGTTTAAGTTCCTTACGAAATCCATTTTAACAACAATATTTCAGTTTCCTTTGATGGTTTGTTTTTCTTGGGGTAGGCCACAGAGAAAATTATACTTAGAGATGCCCTAACACGCAAAGGAGAAGAAACCAAAATAACAGGGGCGGGGGCGAGCTAGGCGTGCCGCCAAATAAGTAAAACACCAACGAAGTAAAAAGGTTCGGTTTGTTTAGACAAATCGAATATTGTACTTAGTTTGATCATTTTTATAGATATTTTGTAATTTGCTTACCGCAGTCAAAATCACGCGAAATAAACGTGGACGGCGGTGAACTAGGCTGGTGCCAAAATGAGTGTCACGTGACCTTTGCCTCCAGCCGTCGAAATGCTACCCAGGGCAAGTACATTAATTCAGACCTCAGTGTCATTATTTGTTCTAAATAGGAAGAATTTATTTCTCACTAGCTGATCTGTACCCGGCCTTGCTCGGGATTTGGAATAAAGTTACGAAGTTGTGAATTCTTGCTTGTCATTAGGGTGCCCTAATTGATTTAACAGCAAAAGTAACTATCTCCAAATAACATTCATTTGAATATTTTATTTCATTCCAAAAGTTTTTTTTTCAAAATATATCTAAATCATAAAGTTCTTAAGTAGGTACCTACTCGTGTTTTCAATTTTGAAAATATTCTACCCAAAAAATCCTTCTTCTTTTGAATATGCAATCTGTGGCTACCCAGAGTGGTATATCTATGGACTAACCTAAATGGCGGGTTTAATATTTTTCATACTAATTTTAAAACGTCATAGCAACAGTTTTACATATTGGATTTCATTCAAACTACTTTCTAAACCTTCCCGGCACTAATAAAACAAACTGTGCTATTTTCAGCGAAACCGGTCCAGTGATTTTCGAGAACATCGAGGACAAACAAACTTACATTGATTTTTATATATATAAGAAGAAAGGAGAAAATTAAATTTTTAGAAAAATTAAAAAAATAAATTTAAAGTCAATAAAATAAAAAAAAGCTAGCTAGCTAAAAAGTCTAACCTAATCTGATAAATATTTATTTAAAAATATATATGATATTTGTGATTAATTCGGTTAGGTTGGGTTAGGTTAGCCCCTCGAGTCATTTTTGTTCCCGGTGGGGAACAGGTAACTAGATAGCAGTAGAGTATTTTTATTCCCTTCTACCCAAAGGGAACAAGAATAATAAAAATACTCTATTCGTATCTAGTTACTTGTTCCCCATCGAGAACAAAACGGACTCGAGGGGTATTAGATTAGGTTTCCGGACTAGTTTTTTTTAAAAATTAATACTATCAACGTCTATAATACTTTTAAAAAGTGTGTTGATTTTATCAGGTCACCGCACTTTGGGTTATCTTATTCCTCCAGTTTTGTCGGGGGTTAGGTTTAATTTGAAGCTTAAATAGTAATGATATTTGATAAAAGGAGCGGTAACACATACCACCGTTCCATCTGGCGACAAACGGCCGTAGCTCTGCCTGTTTGGTATTCAAAGTGCGCAGTAGGAAGATGGAGAAATTTTCTCAATCCGTAATACCGACATCGAGCGGCAGAACAGCGTGCGGGATGCGTTCATTGTCCGTAGTTTAACTACGCGACTCTTCACACCGACCAATTTCTTCTGAAAGCATTGCGCTATCTAAAATTTCCTTTTATATAAAGCAAATACTGTACAAGGAAGGGCTGGCCGCTGGCCGCCGCGGCCCGGAGCGTTTGAGTTATCGGCGTGCCTACTTCACTTGTTCCTTGCGTTTTTTTACATTAAATAACCCATTTACATGGATATTGATCATTGTAAAACAGGCGAAAGGTTACACCATTGTTTTTTCTTTTTTTTCCAGAACGACTTGTGCAGTCGTGTAGTCATTTAACAGTTATCTTTGGAGATCCACACCCGGCGAGCGCTTGCAATCGACTGAAGCCCGTGTTATCTCTATGATGAAAATGGGCCTCATGTTTTTGCCCATATTTTGAACGCTGATGTTTACTCCATTTAAATACTTCATGCGCAGAAGAGTCCCAACCATCTGGAACCAGTGGGATTATGGCATCCCGGATATGGGAATATGAATGATGAAAAATAACATAAAATCTTGATCACGTCATGAAGAACGACAAATTCAAGAATACCCCTAACTTTCAGCGTCATTAATGTTAAATTTAACAAAAATGGCACTGCATAAAATTGCCGAAAATTATAAACCCTTTCATTCGTATTGCTATCCCTCTGCTAGTATTTTTTTACTAAACACCGTAACTATTTTATTCAAGGCGTAGGTAGAAAAACTGACCCCACGAGATACTCGCAGTCCTTGCGTTCGATGCATATCAATTAGTTTTGCAGATCAAATAAAAATAATATATGTCACTTGAATAAACATTTAGGTAGATTGGTAATAAGCAGTTAATAGATGTTTACTTTTTATTTGATGAACGCAAGAGAGCTAGTGGGACTATAACACCCCCAACACTGGGGAAAGTGTCAAGTACTATTGAGTCTCAAGGAAGATACTGCGTTTTTACTTGCCACAGCAGTATTGTGGGAGGCGAAAGGAAGGCAGAGGAGTGCAGTCCATATCCGGCGTGCGCAACTAAATTTTATTTAATTGTGCTGTTTCACAATTAATTAATGTATAGTATATTTGCGCACGTTCCAGAGTGGAAGATACTCTCAGTATCGCCCTGGTGAAAGACCACCATTCAGAATTGAAACGTTGCTTGAAATGGCTTTTAGCCGTGTTTGGTGACCAGATCTGAATAGCCAGGCATTTTTCCACCTTCCTCTTCCCCTTCTCCTTCCCCTCCCCTATACCTTCAGCCTCACAAAATTTCCCAATTGGGGATGCCATAGTCTCACTGGCTCCAGACGGTTGGGAGCAGTTGAGACTCTTGTGCGGTATTCATGTAAAAAAGGCACATAAGCACTGCCTACCCTACATTACTCATATAAAAGTATAAATAAAAACAAATTTTGTAAAATTATTGCAAGAAATAAACCTACACTTTGAAAAATACGCCCAAAGTTCCAGCCACGAATCGCAGCGCTGCGCGCGCCCCACCGATTGCCTTATTATAACGTGTTAAAAGCAGTAACTAAGCATACAAAATGACGCACATATGATAATTAAAATTTTGACTGTATTCTACACGAAAATGTACGTGTGTGCGAAATGCGCATTGAAGGGAAGACTAGTTTGTGTTAGTGTCGAAAAAGGCCGTGACTTTCGGTACAAATCACAAATTTAGCAATCAGTGCCATCTGTTTGTACCTCTATTAAATAGTACAACTTTACTTACAAAATATTTATCATACTATGTTGGCTTTCTTTCACGTAAATGTGTGATTGAAAAAAATATGTATTTTTTTTATATATTGTAAAATGCATAAATGAAGCGATTATTTGGATATTTGATATGGCTGAGGTAATTCGAACAAATATCGGCTAAAGACAGCGCCCGTGAGGTGATTTTTCACAAAAACGGCGCAATACAAGTCATACAATTAATCATATTATATTAGTCATTCTTAG
This sequence comes from Halesus radiatus, assembly GCA_022606495.2. Classification (NCBI taxonomy): domain Eukaryota; kingdom Metazoa; phylum Arthropoda; class Insecta; order Trichoptera; family Limnephilidae; genus Halesus; species Halesus radiatus. Next base: position 31,792 of record JAHDVE020005285.1, on the reverse strand, counting down.
CGAAAACTCATCACGTCTGTTTTAAGTTGGTTTTATTACAATTAAGTCGCTGTTTTTCCTACTGTCTACCCTGATTCAAAAACTTGTGCACGCCAGTGAAGGTAGGTGGTTATCCGGGGATGGAGAATATTCAGATCACTAGGGCCGTGTTGAAAAATATCATCAATTCTGGAAAAGGGGTTGATTGATTAGTTAGGTACAGTCATAAAATAAAATTAGGTCATTGTCTGGTTTTAACTAACTAACTAACCATCACGCCGTTTCCCCGCAGGGGTAGGCAGAGAGGACGAACCGCTAAACAACTCGATCTTGGCATACACTTCTTGCTTCATTCACATTCATACAACGCCTCATACATTCTCTTCTGTTATTCCGACTTCTGACATGGCCCGACTCAAGTATTTGATTCACTTGATCGTGCCATGTCTTCCTCGGGCGTCCCCGGCTTCTTCTTCCATTCACATTCGCGTCATACATTCTTCTTACACTCCTTTCTTCGTTCATTCGCTCTACATGTCTGGTTTTACAATAATAATATTTGGATTATTTGTATAGCGTCGTTTTTTTATAAAAAAATCACCTCAGGGCGCTATACAAATGTTTTTTTTCCAATGCTCTATCTTATCACTAACTATAGACAATCTATTATTACTACTTATAGCTAACTAATTGCATTCACCAGTTCAACGATCCGTAATACCAAACTATATGTACAATGAATTTGACCAATGAACGTGATGTCATGTTAAAATATACAAGTTATTAATTTTAAGTACAGGCAGATAATATTATACATGACCATAATTACCTGGCAGGTCACTTGAGATAAACACTGTTTTTTTAGCGAAATTCATATACGGTTCTGCACGCAGAGGACATAATATTGCAAAACACATGTTATTTTAGATTAATTTAATCCTGTAGGTATTTATTTTTATTTTATAAATAATTTATTACAAATCGATTGCACAATAAAAACAAATCAATTACAATTAGTTTTATAATATAATTCATATTTGTTTCCCGCATAGATTCTGATTATCTTCAAATTATTTTCCCAGAAGAATCTTGTAAGAATTTCAATGTGAATTCGCGGTGTAATTTAGTTCTAATATTTAACTTACATACAATAATTTTAAAGAGATTCTTGCTTCTGTAGTGGTGTATTGTATCGTGGGACCACTGCGGGCGGGTGTTTTAAACCATTTCGAACCAATTTGAACCACTATCGGTGTGCACAAATACATTGAAACATGCGCTCTTTAAAATGATTTGCCTGTACCCATGTATCTATTCAATTTGTTTGTTTCCCTGTGAAAAGTACGTAAATCATAAAAATGATTTTTTTTTCATTAATACATAATAATAATTTATAAAAATGACAGAATTGTTTATTAAGACCCACCTGATTTCAATTATGTATGTCATTAGTTTAAAGTCACTAGTTTTAAGTCTTAGTTGTATGTCACTAGATAGTTATACGTCTCATTGGTTGATTGCTAGTTATAAGTCTTAGTTGTAAGTCACTAGGTAGTTATAAGTTTCAGTGGTTAAATGCTAGTTATAATTCGTAGTTGTAAGTCACTAGTTATAAGTTTCAGTGGTTAAATGCTAGTTATAATTCGTAGTTGTAAGTCACTAGTTATAAATCTTAGCTGGAAGTTAAAAGCCCAAGTGAGAAGTTATTTATAATTTCAGTTGTAAAGCGCCGATGAGGTGATTTTCCCGCTAAAACGGAGCTATAGAAGTAATCCATTTATTATTATTACTAAAATATGTTCGATCAAAATTGAAACGTGCTTTAGATATTCATTTAACAGATATATATGTATGTCAATCAAATGTTTAAATTATCCATTCATGTTAAAATTATATATTTTGCTGATGACACTGCAATAATTATCGAAAAAAATACATGGAATGAGATTACCATTGCTGCCAATCACGACATAAATATTATCAAAGAATGGTTTGATAACAACCTATTATCGCTCAACACAGAAAAAACATATTTTATTCCCTTCTCTCTACAAGAAGAAGTACCAACAAATTTAATTAACATAACCGTTCACTCTAAAAATTGAATAAATGATATTACATGTAATACGGACTGTGATAAACTAAATCAGAAATCAAATATTTTGGAATCATAATAAATAAAAATGTTAAATGGAATATCAAACTCACCGTTGAACGAGTAAGAAAACTTAAATATGTATTCTATAACATACCATATTAAACAAGCAAACAATTAAAATGGTATATTATGCATTAATTCAGTCCCTATTGCAGTATGGCATTATTGGGCGGGGAGGGGCCTATAAAGCCCCACTACAGCCAATAATAACAATTCAAAAAACAATAATTAAAATCATCATTAAAAAACCATACGACTTTCCTACTATAGAGATATTTCGGAAATTCAATGTATCATCTATTACCGAACTGTATAAAAGAGAAACGTCTTATATCAAATTAAAGAATTTTCCATCAATAAAATTCACTCCACTGTATAAGCTAACAGATTTAAAAACTAATGGTTTAATAGCCATCCCAATGCTAAGAACGACCACGGCTCACCCACTGTATTTAGGTATAAGTGGTACAATATATTATTATCCTAAAACAAAAATGAATGTAACCGAAACATTGAAATATGAACAATTCAAAAGCAAATTAACTCCCTGAACTTAGATAATGATGTATTGTACCATTGATGTACTATCTAGCATATAAATTCTATTTGGTTATTTTTATTATTATCTTTAAATTATTGCTTGATTTACGTTTGTAGTTATTTATAAGTTTATAATTTTTCATACATATTGAATTGTATTATTTATCTATGTGTAAATACTCCTCCCATAACCACGAGCTGGAGCTCAACTTATGGAGAGTAGATAATACCAAATAAAAAAAATCATGTATATCATGTATAATGTTATAATTTTGTAATTTTTTTGTAATAAATAAATATATACTCATTATAAATATCAGAAAGAAAATTGCTTTTGCCAATTTACTTACCACTCGACTGTGGACCTCAGACAGGGCAATGTTTTGATAATCTGTTCAAGAAAGAATTTCATTAAAAAAATGTTATCAATTTCACAATAATTACCTACCTACCTGGGTAGTAAAGAAAGTTTGAGATTACTTCTGGCACACGGACACGCCCAAAACACACTTCTATCGGCTTATCACTTCGGAGAATGCGTTTTGTTTATTTGTTTCCTCATACTGGTATGTACTTACACCACCTATATTAGGTATATATATATATATTTTTTTTTTTTACATGAATACCGCACAAAGAGTCTCAACTGCTCCCAGCCGTCTGGGCCAGTGAGACTATGCTTTGTCCCAATTGGGGAATGTTGTGAGGCTGAAGGTAGGGAGGGAAGGAGAAGGGAGAGGAAGGGGAGGTGGGGAAATACGGCTATTCAGATCTGGTCACCAAACACAGCTAAGCCATTTCAAACAACGTTTCAATTCTGGAGATGGTGGTCTTTCACCAGGGCGATAATAGTATCTTCCACTCTGGAACGTGTGCAAATATACTATTGATACAAGCCATAAGTGCAGGAAACACCGATTTATGTTTAATCCCTAATACGGTACCCGAGGTCCGTCTACCTGAGGGTATTTACGCCCGGCTTTAAATCCCGGGAATTTCGCAGTCGCCAGAAAAGGCAGTTAAAGGGATTAACAGCGAAACTAAAAGCCACCGAGCCACAGTTCGTAGTTCGAAGGAACCCGAAGAATAGTTCGGATGGATTAAAAGGGGGACTTTGGCCGAAGCAAGTCAGTAGTGGACAGAGACGAGTCAGTAGAGACCGTCCGGCCAGTGGTCGTAGTCGACCTCGTCTCCTACAAAGCAAGCAGGCCACTTGCATCCCCAGCCTGAGACGCTGGGAAAACTCTGGGAACCGAACGCCCACCGTTCGAGTGCAGTCGAGTGCCTCGCCTCCTGCCTCCAGCGCCGTGATCCCATCAAGGCACATATCCACCACCGCAGGAATCACCACCGGAGCAGTCGAGCGCCCTGGCATCCTGCTGATCATCCTCTGAACTGTCTGAAACCGGTCGTCAAGTGAAAGCCGAAACGCGTGTCCGCCCAGCACCAAGCCTCCCCTACCGGAGGTACCACCTGGCTTTCCAACACCAACATCGAGACGACTGCAATCTCCCCACTGGACCGTGTGCAGATTACCCGTAAAAACAGTTCGTGTAATTAAGTGACACCCACAATACCTACCAGTTAAGAATATTTTACATTGTGAATTAATAAAATACTTGAACTCAACGAGTTACCTGTTTTTACTGAATTTAATGACCCCATCACATGTCAGGTGGCATGCAACGTGGATTCATTTCGTGTTTGAAAACTGCCCAGGACAGATTTGAATTACCCCACAAGATCAGGTTCAGTAAATTCAAAAGTGCAGTGTTCAGTCTCAAAATTTAAATTTCAGTGGTCATAAAAATGCCGCGTAAAAAGTGAAAGTGACTCGAGCCGTACTGTTTACAAGAGCCGGAACAAACCTCGGCCTCAGGTAAACAAAGCAGCCGACATACGACCATGTCGCCCCCAAACCAGCGTTCTAGAGCGAGAAACATTACGTCGCCTAAGCGCGTCTCGCCCAGAAGAAAGCTAGACCGATATTTCGATGCTTGGTCTCCGCCGAGGACTAAACCAGCCATCTGGGCAGAGCTATTTCTCCAACAACAATAACGATGCTAAACCGCATGTAAACCATAGTTCAAGCGTCGCTCGCAGCCTTCAAAATTGAAGCATATTATCTCTGAATATAACTACGATTCTAGTGTATATCAGACCTAGTTATCATTCCGCCGCCGCTCACCGTCAAGCATGTTTCGCTCCAGCAGGGATGATGATAAATGGAGGTCGCCAGCACGCGGAGATTATAATGTCGGGAGAGAAGGGAATATTATGGATCCCCTTCAAGAAAGCGTTATATCATCATCGTGAGTACGATGAGCCACGATACGAACGAATGATACTTCAAGAAAGAAAAAGAATATTATGGATCTCCTTCAATGGTGCGTTCACACATTATCGCGATTGAGGATGGAGATCAGGGAATCATCTGAGAGGACGATCATCGCTCGCGCTATTATGAACCCACGATATGGTTCACGGATTATTCATCAAGAGAGAAGAGTATAGATCTCCTTCAAAGAGAGATCATATTATCGCGAGTATGAGATGGAGATTATCGAGAACCATCGAGAGGGATGATCATGGCCAGGGACGATATGGACGCGAGATTGTCATATTACGAGAACAAGAGAGAGATCAGTATTCATCAAGAAGGAGTATATTATCGCGATGGATGATGGAGATAATCGAGACGATCATCGCTCGTGCTATTACGAGGAACCCATTACGAAGAAGCGAACTCACCATCACGCCTGAACGATTGCGCGAGTACAGGCCGTTTACAAGGTTCAAGCTGAAAACCTTGTGGCGCCCTCATCAAGCGAAGATATCAGACCACCACTAACAGCGGAATTCGCGAGACAAGATATTGACGATTGGAAAATATTTTCAAAAAGAATATATTTCGAAACATGGAAAGTTCCAGAAGGCGAAGTGTGACATGACAGATAAGTCAATTTTTGGCGTGAATTTAGCATTTCTATGGCGTGAGGGGTCAAATAATCGAAAGCAAAGGACCACTGATTGGAAAGGAGATAGTTAATTTGGTGCAATTTTCCGTTAGAAAATTTCTGCACCACCAGAGGCAACACCACAAATCATCGAAGAAGAAGAAACTGCCTCCCGCCTTTGTCAACTGGAGATAAACACGGCGGCGGAACAGCCAATAACGAGTGAATCTGCCATATTTCCTAATGTTGGCGCTTCACGGAGTTAGATTCACCTATCCAAAGTGAATTCAGAAATGAGCCTCAATCAACTTCTGCCCTTAGCGACGCCGGCCCATGACGGCATTGAAAAAACAGAAGATGCGTCCCCATGGAAGTGAGACTACCGAGGTATACAAATAGTACACTCGGCAGAAGTGAAAATAGCTGATGTACCGCAAACAATAATACCTAAGCAGCATCATAATGAAACCAGCGACAAACAGCAGAGATATTGCCGATCGATCCTGCAAAAAAATCAGAGAAATGGAAATACGACATTACACACCAAGTTCCAGCGGGAACTCTATAAAGACATCAAGAAGCCGGGGTGGAAATTAAAAGCAACCGCAAGAAACCGGGGTGGATTGATACAAGCCATAAGTGGGAAACACCGATTTATGCTAATCCCTAATACGGTACCCGAGGTCCGTCTACCTGAGGGTAATTTACAAACGCCCGGCTTTAAATCCAGAAGGAATTTCGCAGTCGCCAGAAAAAGGCAGTTAAAGGGTTCTTTGCGAACTAATTAAAGCCACTGAGCCACAGTTCGTAGTTCGCGAAGGAACCCGAAGAATAGTCGGATGGGATAAAAAGGGGACTTTGGCCGAAGCAAGGTCAGAAGACGAGAACAGTCGGTAGAGACCGTCCGGCCAGTGGTCGTAGCGAGACTCCCTCTCCTACAAAGCCAAAGCATCCCCAGCCTGAGACGCTGGAAAACTCGGCAGGAACCGCCGAACCCAACGCCCACCGTTCGGGGGAGTGCAGTCGAGTGCCCTTCGCCTCCTGCCTCCAGCGCCGTGATCCCATCAAGACACATATCCACCACCGCAGGAATCATCACCGGACAGCAGTCGAGGCGCATCCTGCTGATCGGCCTTTGAACCGTCTGAGCCGGTCGTCAAATTGAAAGCCGAAACGCGTGTCCGCCTTTAAAGCCTCCCCCTACCGGAGAGTACCACCTGCTCTCGAGGCTTTCAACACCAACATCGAGACATTTGGTAATCTCCCACTGGACCGTGTGCAGATTACCCGTAAAAACAGTTCGTGTAATTAAGTGACACCCACAATACCTACCAGTTAAGAATATATTTTACATTGTGAATTAATAAAATACTTGACACTCAACTTGAAGTTACCTGTTTCTACTGAACCCCAATGACCCCATCATATGCTATATATTATTTTAAATTAGTGGTGTGACAACACAAATTAATTAAAATAAAAATTCTACTTGCGCACGCCGGGATTTGAACCCGCGACCTTCGGATTCGTAGTCGAGGCCTTACCCCTCGACCATGAGGCCGCCAATTTCAGTTCCATTGTGACCTGTTCAAAATTATAACTGGGAGGATTCTATCAAATTATTAAGAAAAAACTTTTCAAATCGAGATAAGCGATTAAGTAAGTACTTACCTACCCATATTAAACAACTAATTTCCTGTGTGAACTTTTCCAAAATTGGAACAACGACGGATGACGAAATTATCAAATAAAGAATCTTTTCAAATTAAGACAAGCCATTAAGTAAGTAGGTGCTTACCTACATATATTAAAAACTTAATTTCCTCTGAACTTTCAAAATTGGAACTGACGGATGTCAAAGAAAATTATCAAATAAAGAATCTTTTCAAATCAGAACAAGCATGTAGGTACTTAAGTAGCCTGTTAAACAATTTAATTTCCTCAGTGAATTTTTCAAAATTGGAACTGACGGCTGTTTAAGGAAATAATCAAACAATTTTTCAAACGGAGACAATCGTAGTACCTACCTAAAAATATATTTTGTATGGCTTACTTGCAGGCCATTTGGAATCAAATTAAGTTATATAATATCTACATGTAAATATTATATTAATTCTAAAATAGAAATGTGTGTTTGTGTTAGCCTCTTAGCTTGACCCGTGACAATCTCAAACTGACCAATACCAAAGCCGTGAGATGAAAATATTACAAGATGATCTGTTGTTTAAGGACCGGTTTGTAGAGTCCCCTTCTCATTGGTCAGAGCAGGGCCACTCCCGTGAATGCTGTGGAAACCGCGCCCCTTTCCTGATTGGCTAAATCTCCTTTGCTACCGGCCAATGGGGGACGAGGACCTGCAAATTATTATTTTACATACATACATTGAGGGCAGTAAGATCATTAGGTACCCAATTCAATAATGCATCATTTCTAGCAGGGTTGAAACCGGTCGGTAGCAATGCAAAATTTGCTCGAATAATTGCAATTGTGAATATCGAAACGGATAGATATTTATTTACATAATTTAAATTTCGAATCATGGATGAAAAAATAAATTCTGAAAAGCTATACCTACCCTAGGAAAATTGAAAAAAAGGTATTTAAAAACGACGCATTTTTCCAAAGGTACTTTCCACGAATTTCGAAGGAACATGTGAGTATTTAGTTGGTCAAAACAATCGTAGGAATATTTTCAAATATTGAATGCACACTTCACATACCCAAACTTGAAAAACTACACACAGCTTACCTTTGTTCATGGGGCAATGAACGCCACTGGTTGAAAGAATGAATCAATCAATTTTTTTAAAATAATATCGAAGTTTATAAACCTCAATGTAATATTTAATCAGGTCTTTCAGGGACAACGCTCTAACCACTGAGCTAGTGAGACCTGTTTATTTTACGTCATTTCTCGATCGATACCATACTTCAAATTTAAGACTTACCAACATTATCCTCAATTAATACCCATATTATTGGCTGCTACCTTTTCGTGAGATTACAAAGTTCTACCAGAATAAATTAGCAATCTACTTAGATAGTGTCTTGCGTATATTTACCCACCTATCCGATTTTTATTTATATGGGACAACCATAGACTTTTTTACAAGTCTAGAAAGAATCTTATTCTCCTCCTTCTTCTATCTTCCAACTTCCATCTTACATTTTTAAGGGGAGGTAAACTTAAAATTATTATTAAAAATTCTCGACTACAGATGGCGTTAATTTCAACATATCGACAAGTTCAACAAGTCAAAATCTGTCGATTTGAGATAATCAACTAATTTACTAACTAACTAACCATCACGTCGTTTCTGCGCAGGGGTAGGCAGAGAAGACGGACCGCCAAACAACTCTATCTTGGCATACACTACTTGCTTCATTCACATTCATACATCGTCTCATTTGACTCAAATATGTCTTCCTCGGGCGTTCCCGGCTTTTTCTTTCATTCAGATTTGAATCATATATTCTCCTTACACTCCTTTCTTTGTTCATTCGCTCTACATGCCCAATCATGCCCCTTTCTTAATCTTACTCATTACGTTTACACCAGCCATGCATTATTTATGAATCTCAACATTTTTCACACGATCCTCATTTTCATCCTTCCTCTGCCAGTTCCATGCCTCACTGCTGTATACGTTATAAGCTCAGGTATGGGGGCTCCATCGAAACCCGAGTAAAGTTCAGTTAACCTCTCAGAAGCTGGGCGTATTGTACAGAGCCCGCAGATACTTTAATAGTACACAACTGCTGACCCTGTACAAATCGCAAGTGCGCCCCATTGTAGAATTTGGCAGCCACCTCTGGTCGGGAGTCCCAAAACATCTGAAAAAAAACCTTGACTCTGTGCAGAAACGGGCGGTCCGTTTGATAGATTCGCCTATCTTAACAAATGGGTTGCAATCTTTGGAGCACAGACGTCGGGTGGGAATGCTGTCCTTGTTCTACCGGTATTTAAATGGAAGATGCTCCGAGGAACTAGCGTCATTGATCCCTTCGGCACCGGTGCATAGTCGGGAAACACGCTAAACGCGCGCCCAACATTTGCACACGGTTGACATTTGTCACATGAGAACGGGTCGCTTCTACGACTCGTTCTTGTGTTCAACAGCTCGGCTGTGGAATGATCTGCCGGCCTCTGTGTTTCCTCCATCCTATAACATGGGTCTCTTCAAGACCCAAGTTCACTCCTTCCTATCCTCTAAAAGATCCTCCACACAGGATCCCCAAAGATGATATAGGCCTTGAGGGAAATTATTTCCTCCTTGGTCTCCTGTGTGGAGTTACTGTAAAAAAAAAAAAAATACGTATAATTTTATTTTTTGTTTTTGTAACTTTATTTAGATGTAAGCAAATTTTCATACATCTAGTAATAAAAAACATATAAGATACATAATAAAATAAATAGAGTCATACAATTATAACGGAAAGAATACGGTTAATAAAAAAAAAGAAATACATTTACCCCAGCTCAAAAAAAATAGGGTTTAAGAAATACAGTTAATACAAATAGAAATACAAGTCATAAATTTTTCTTTATGTATATAGCACATGTTTTACGGAAAGTGCCAAGACTTGAGGCTTCCTTTATGGAATTTGGTAGGTCATTATATATATTATTATAATTGCGTACCTATGTCAAAATATCTATGCAAAAATGTAAAATTTTATTAGATATTACTCTTCTTTCTGTTCGAAATTGAAGTACATGGGACAATGGTCCATTTGAAATGTAAAAGAATCAAAATAGATTTGTATAAAACTAGATAAATTTGAATGTATTAAGATTTTCTGGTTAATAAACTGGTTTTTCCGCTATCAAGGAGTCAAACAGTTTTTATTGTTTTTGTTTGTATTTAAAATTGGCAAGAGCTCCTTTTGGCGAATAGTTTGATTCCAATATTATTTGTGGTTTTTAGAACTTGTTGCAGTATAATAATGGCCAATCTATTTGTAAGTGCAATGTATTTTATGTAAAAATCTGTTGTAAAATAATAAAAAAAAAACTGTATTTTTATAAGTTTATCTCACTACAATAATAATTGATTTCATTTCATATTCCGTATCTACCGTACACCCGCCAACGAATAATTTATCTCAATTTTTAAAGGAATTCCGTGCAAAAAGCGTTTTTAATTTTTAATTGTGATTAACGCCATCTGTGATCGCGAATTTTCATTATAATTTTATGTTTAACCTGAAATTAATATTATTAACACTGAAGAACTAACAAATAAAAAAAAACAACTAAAGTTCTTATAAGATTCTAACAAGAAGTCAAAAATTGAGATAAAAGGTAGCCTTCTTGACACAGGTATAAATAATTTTAAAGATATTCTTGGTTGTGTAGTGGTGCCCACCGATAGTGGTTCAAATTGGTTGGAAATAGTTTGGAACATCCCCGCGCAGTCCCCCTTAACCCGCAGAACTCCTGCGAGACACCACTACACAAGCAAGAATCTCTTTAAAATGATTCCACTGTAGCTAACATATAATATTTTATTTTATAAACCTAATCTTTACAATTTTTTAACAATATACGCGGGTATCTATTTATTTTGAATGCATCATATTCAACCTAAATGCTTCCAGAAAAGAAAGCTTTCTTACGAAAGCAATGAAGATTTTTTTTTTTAAATTTCAGACTGCCCAGAAAGAAACTAAGGAACAACTTAACGGCGGCGATGCGAAGCCCTCCATTACACAATATGCCAATTAAGGCTAAGCGAAACGTAATAAGCGCTCACAGATGGCGCTAATTGAAACATTTTAGAAAAAAACATCTGCATTTAAATATGGAAATGAATTATTTGTTGGAGGGTGCACACATGGAAAATAAAATTGAAAAAATTGTCATTGTAGATTTAAAGTTAAAGTCTTTCAAGAAACTTATAAAAATGCGTTATATTATTGTAAAACTAATATATGCAGTATTTATATAAGTTTGTGTTTAGGTTAGGATAGTTTTAATTAGGTTAGGTTCAGCCAGGATAAATTAGTTTATGTTAGCTTTTCTGTCCTAGTGACGTCAGAATTAATAGGTTTGCAAAGGTCGCGTGATACGTGAGACCCATTTTAGCACCAGCCTAGTTCACTGCCGCCCACGTTTGAAACAAAGAATCATTCATTTGATAATTTTATTTCACTCCAAACATTTATTTTTTCAAATTGTATCTAAATAATAATAAAGTTCTTAAATAGGTACCTACTTGTGTTTTCCATTTTAAAAATATTCTACCCAAACAAACTTTCTTACTTTGAATGTGTAATCTGTGGCTAACTTCAACAAAACATGGCGGGTTCAATGTTTTTGTTCGATTATTGTTACTATTATTATTAAACTTACGGAAACCGGCAAGAAAAAAAATCATCTCAAAATTTAAAAGCATTGAGTGATAAAAGTGTTCTTTCGTCTTCTAAAATATTTGAATTAGCGGCATCGTTTCCGTTTCGTTTAACCTTAATAGATAAGTTTGAAGGTCGATACGTACCGAGTGATCAGAGGTGTTCTTAGTAATTTGTACGTTTATTTGGTTATTGGATTGGTTACGGTGAAATCAGAAATTAGAGGTGTGAAAATTATTGAACATTTTTAAATATTCAGTATTATTTTGGACAAGAAAACAACTCGAGTTTCCGATTTCACCGCAACAATATTATTCAGAAGTATTATTTTAAAATACTTTACGTTACTGCCATCTATGTTTGAATAGCAAAATAAATGCTCTTGTTAGGTTACTGAATATTATCTTTGGATCGAATCTTGGATAACACTTTAATACTCCTTGAGTGACATAATCACAGAGGGCGTTGTCTCCAGGAATTTCACCAATAAAAATATTTTACTTACGAAGTGTATTGAACATAAGAATCAATATCACAAGGATCAGATATTAAATAAAAATCAATATTTAACCTTTACTATTCGTCAAAAGTATGTATCATCAATAAATAGACTTCTGTCACACACGGGGCTCTTTAAACTATAGAAGCATTGAGGCGCACGGGTGAGCCGCCCGCGTACTGGGCATGTATGGTGTGGCACAGAGGTGTGCTTTCCGCGTCTACAAGGTTAAATATTTTTTCAACATGGCAGTCAGATGCGTGATATATTATATTTAATTCATATAAAATAATGGATAATACACTTGCGGCACATTCCAGAGTGGTAAATACTATCAGTAACACTCTGGTGAAAGACCACCATTAGAATTGAAGCGTTGGTTAAAATGGCTTTGGTCGTGATTGGTGACCAGATCTCAATATCTAGGTACTTCCCCTACCCTTACACTTTAGTCTTACAACATATCCCATTTGGAAATGCCATAGTCTCACTTGCTTTGGTGAGCAGGGGCAGCTGGGACTCTTGTGTGACTTATCTCAAAAAGAGTACTCCATACCAATTTGAAAGTAAACCTTCGAATTCTAGCCAGACAGGCCAATGAAACTGAAAATTTGTTCACATAAGATTTTCGACGTGTAATGAAAAAATATTTTTCAACTGCTGACCCTGTACAAATCGCAAGTGCGCCCCACTGTAGAATTTGACAGCCACCTCTGGTCAGGAGCCCCAAAATGTGTGAAAAAAATCTTAACTATGTGCAGAAATAGGTGGTCCGTTTGATAGATTCGCCTATCTTAACAAAGGGATTGCAATCTTTGGAGCACAGACGTCAGGTGGGAATGCTGTCCTTGTTCTACCGATATTTTAATGGAAGATGGTCTGAGGAACTAGCGCCATTGATCCCTTCGGCATCGGTGCACAGCCGGGAAACACGCCAAATGAGCGCCCAACATTTGTACAAGGTTGACATTTGTCACATGAGAACGGGTCGCTTCTACGACTCGTTCTTGTGTTCAACACCTCGGCTGTGGATTGATCTGCCGGCCCCTATGTTTCCTCCATCCTACAACATGGGTGTCTTTAAGACCCAAGTTCACTCCTTATCCTCTAAAAGACCCTCCTGCCAATTAGAAATATATTGGATTAGCTACGCCTTCAAGCTTTGATAACATGTCTGAATGGAGCGTACGAAATCAACTAAATTTCAATATCTCAAAATGGGTAGTCCTGTCTTTCTCCAGAGCATTTAGTCTCACCTACCACAAATACACTACAATCAGTCATAATCGAAAGCATGCTTCCATTATAAAAGATCTTGGAATGAGGAACTCCAGTACAATTAATTTTTATTTTATTTTTTATTAATAATCTCGTTAGAACATAAATACCAGTATATTTCGTTTTTTTTTTCTAAAGTTAGTTTACATATTTAAAATAATTTTTAAAGGCCGGCAAAACGCTCCAAATCTATGGCCGGTCGGTATTGATCAGTTTTGAGGTCAATGTCAAATATCAAAACAATGACGAGCTTTTCCATACAGAATTTTATATTCTATTCATGGTAAACCATAACTATACACAAGTAAAAAATATTATGTACCTTTTTAGAAACTTTAGCTCAAAGAATAATAATAGTATTGAGCATTAACATTATCATCATATCCATATCGACAATTGGTTTGATCATGAATACTGTAATTTCTTACATGAATAATAGTTGTTTATATTGAACAACAGTTATAGAGCTTGAAGTCACCCAAATTAAGTTAAAATTTCACCAAAACTAAAAAAACACAAAACAAATCGAAAAATAAAAATGTCCACGCTAATCCAAAAACAGAATGCGCTTGTGACATTAGATGTTCCAAATGCAATGGTACCAACATAACACGGTGTTTTGATGATATGATTTTTTATTCAATTTTAAATAACGATTTATAATTCTATGTATAATTATATATAATGAAAGTTATTGGAATCGGTGTTTGCTGATCTATATGAATATATATATATATATATTTTAAAGCCATTATATTTGTCACTGGAGTTCCTTATTGTGTACGAAAGTAAACTTGCATTTCGTGTTCTTAACGAGAGGGTATGCTAATCTGCATTAAAAATGTTAGAATTTGTTATCGAAACCGTCAGGGTTTTTCACAATACCCGTACTCTTAGAATATTATACTTCTCTTTAGTCCGTAGTAGGCTGGAGACTGGGTTGGCTATTTGGGATCCTCACGATGTTGGAGAGGGTTCAGAAAAAAGTTTTTGAGATTTCTCTACATGAGGGAGTGCGGCTACTATCTCTGACTTTATCCAAAACAAAACTTACGTGTACACAGAACAGCGTGTTTTATAAAGGGCAAAAACTTTATAATAACCTACCAAATTCCATAAAGGAAGCCTCAAGTCTTGGCACTTTCCGTAAAACATGTGCTATATACATAAAGAAAAATTTATGACTTGTATTTCTATTTGTACTAACTGTATTTCTTAAACCCTATTTTTTTTTTGAACTGGGGTAACTGCATTTCTTTTTTTTTTTTTTTATTAACTGTATTCTTTCCGTTATAATTTTATGACTCTATTTATTTTATTATGTATCTTATATGTTTTTTATTACTAGATGTATGAAAATTTGCTTACATCTAAATAAAGCTACAAAAACAAAACAAACAAGTAACTTTATTCTGGGCATGCTCGGATATCACTCCCTGCAGCTCAGAAGAGGGGTACGCCGCTACCAATATTTTTTTGTATAGAGAATTCAGTTATTTTGGAGTGAAGTCTTTATATTCTTGATGACTATCTTAAGACAGTGTCGTCATAGATTATTCTATCTTCCTACCTGTAGGATCACCCTGCAAATGGTTCTCCCGGCGGGGAGGAGTATATTGCTCCCGAACAAAATCTCACAGGATATCGACATATTGTACTTCAGTGAGGAGATTCAAAAGGGAAATCCTAATGATTCTTGAAAAAATCTCTCCTCATTGATGCAATCTTTACGACTACCTGAAAAAAAAATTTTTCTTCGTACTATGAAGTTTGTAAATCTTTTTGTCTAACAAATATTAAATAGGTACATGTAATTTCTTATATCTACTAAATGTTTGCAATTTATAAGAAATTAAATAAAAATATTATTATTAATTGATAAATTAAAGTTTTTAAGACAAGATTTTTGTGCATAGCGCAAAGGGTAACAATTATTTTTATAAACAATAATTATTAGCCTGAAACACTCATCCAAATTGAAAAAATCTTCCGAGAAAAGATAAATTTCGCCGACAGGACTCGAACCTGCACCCTTCTGACTGCCGGTCAGATGCTCTACCGTCTAATAAAGTTGGTCGTTTACAGGTGAAATATAATAAAAACAGCAATTATTGAATGAAACACTAGTATATATTGATTATCTTGGCGGGTTTGCGATAAGCCGACGTAGCTCAACGGTAGAGCATCTGACCGGCAATCAGAAGGGTGCAGGTTCGAGTCCTGTCGGCGACATTTATCTTTTCTCGGAAGGTTTTTTCAATTTGGATGAGTGTTTCAGGCTAATAATTATTGTTTATAAAAATAATTGTTAAAAATATTATTATTACTCCAAATAAGGTCACGAATCGCTGTTAAAAGTCACGAATCGCTGTTAAGTCCTGACGCACCCTGTATAAAATGCGGCAATATCTGGATACGATATAAAATTTTACATGTAAAAGCCCTATGGGCGGATATTTGATAAATGGGGATAGGGAATGGAATAATATTAAATAAAAATACAGAAATAACGTTTTTATAAGTAAACAGTTTATGAAAACAACAAATATCAACAAAAAAAACAAAATTGGAAGAATAAACACTGTTAACAACACCAACAGAAAAAAAAACACCTAGGAACTCATATAAACAGAAATTACAATGAACAAGAATCAGGTAATTCAGCTTTTTTTAAAATTTATTTATTCGCTAAATTTTGTTTATAACAGATGTTTTGAATTTTGCGACTACCACGTGTCCGTATTGCAGTTGCGTGCATTGCTCTATGACCAAAGTCAGGCTGTGCAGTTTACCAAGTTAGGGTACGAATTAATGAGCATTGAATATTTGAAAATAATTATTTTATTATTATCATCTTACGCTGATTGTCATGGATAAATCGACAGTCCCAACATGAGGTGTTGAATCTGCAAAATTTCGATTTATTGTCTTAAACCATCCAATTATAGTAAATATTTTCAGATGATGCCAAAAATCAAGTTTTCTTATAAATTTTTTTTTTTTTGGAATGAATGTGAAACTGCACGATGCATCCGGCATAGAAAGTAGAATATAACTTTGTTTTCAATCTCCCGTAAACCTCGCAAAATGCAGATTCGTCACCTTACGTTGGAACCATTGAAATATATATTTACAAGTAATTTTTTTAAATTTTCTACAGCCCAAAACTTTTTACATTCATCTCATATCTCATCATACACCCTAAGACTCTGTTTTGGAACGTATTTTTGGCACATATTGTTTTCCATTATTTCTAGTTTTAACAATACATTGTGTAAAACAAATTTTTATTTTTGGAATTCAACTCTGTTCTTCCCTAATTATTTATTTTTGGAATTCAACTCTGTTCTTCCCTAATTATTTATTTTTGGTACAACTACAAAAGTTATAAACATTTTTATTACTGTGCCTGTCTCACCAGGTATATATAACCTGTGTTGAGTCAGGGTTTACAAATATTTTAATTTTATCATTAACTTACTCAACAACATTTGTATAATAATCAGATATAATTAAAAGAGTTGATTAAGAGTATCGGCAACAAAAAGAATTTATAAAAGTTATTGGAAATATAGAAATACAGTTGGAAGTGCATGGATGAGTTCACAGGTTATTACACGACCTTTATTAATTATCCATCATTTCACCTATATTCGAAGGTGGAGGTGATTGGGATTAACCTGAAGAGTGCAAAACAGTTCGTTAATATACCCTTTTTGAATAAACTAAACGAATTTTTGAATAAATAAACATATTATATTATCATCGCATGATCATGGTGTTTAAGGCGTTTTCAAACTAAATACAGATATCAGAATGTTGCCTATCAGTAGTAACCGTATTTTTACACTTAATCAGGTTATTTCCCATCACCACTGTAATATCTAAGATCCAGTAAGCAAATAACATTTTTTTTTCATTTTTCCCAAAATATTAATTTATGGAGGGTACCGACTTTACAAATAGTATCCTTACATAGTATAATGGATTACAGGTAAAAAGGATTAATAGTAAGAAACTAGGAGATCAAACAATAATACAACCTTTAGGGAATATGACAAGTGACTAGGTACAATAGCATTTTTTTCGGATTAATAATAATAAAAACAAAGCATTTATATAGTGCAGTTTTGTGTTCTTTCACTTCAAGTGCGCATATCAAATATTGCACATATTGTCACCTGAATGCAGAACTATCCCAAGTCGCACTTAAGTAAATGTCGTTTTTAGTCATTCATTGTGTTCTTTGTGCAACTGGCTTTTTGTTGTACACAAAGTTCTTCAATAGAATGACCATATTTCTATCGATTTTATCGACGTGCAGAAACATTTTCATGAGAGATCCCATTTTCAAAAATTTTAACGCTTTCCTTGAAAAATTTACTCAAATGCAGTTAGGATAGTTCAGCATTCGAGTGACGATATTGTGTTTTAAAATATCAAATAAACAGGAAATATTACAAGGTAACGAAAAGGTTAAAAAAAAAAACACAAACTAAATAGAGTTTTATTTGTATCAATCTTTGAAGATTTTAGCAATAAGCCAATTTAAAAAAAAAAAAAACGAGTGTAATTTTCATAAAAAATACATAACAATAAACAGAGCATGCAATAAGAGTTGTAAAAAATATTGAAGTAAAACAAAGCATGTGTCTAAATAACATGTGCGTATTTTGCAAGGTAATTAATTGAATGAGAACAAAACTGTATATCGTTGCCGTGCAGGAAAAGTGATAACCGTAGTTTGGGTGAAATTGAATCATAAATGCCAAAGTACATATTTTTCATTAATACTATAGTTTTTATAAAATAGTTCTACAACCGTCCATTTGTATTAGTTTCTAGTGGAAAGGAAAATCCCTACCGATCGAGTGATCAGTGAAATCACTATTTCGATTAATCTTTTTAAGTGCCCTTATATATTTATATATAAGGGCACTTCCCGGTTGTATACAATATTTTTTACAACCACCATAGCCCGAATACCTGTTGTAAATCAGTCACTTTTGACACTTCGCTTGAACATGTGGCGAGCACCTTCGACCGATGCGTTAATTCAGAAGAACGAAGCAGATTTCAAGTTAAAATATTTGGGTTTTTAGTATAAACTTGACTTAAGGTCGAGACGGCAGCACTAAAATTATGTAATTATTATAAATGTAACCTAAAAATTATTGCGGTCATTTTACGCTATTTTTACACCGGAAAAAATAAGAACTTCTCAATATTTCCAAGATAAACTAGGAGCGATTATAAAAAGCCGCCGAGAGATGGGAAGATCCTTTGAAATATCTGACATGGTTCCACCGGTTAGTAATCGAGAGCATATAGTCAGCGTAATTGAGCAGATGGCTGGCACTGCTGCCTCTGCACCCTTTTTACCTATACAACATGCCACTAACCCGGCTGAAAAAACTTCGGAATTGCCAGCCTAAGTTTCGGCTGTTCTGCATAATTCCAATCCTATGGAACGAAATTTACTTATAGACCGAGCGTCGAGACAGACTATTAGAAAATGGCACTAAAGAGAAAATTCTGAAGCGAAGATCGTACGCGTGTAAAATGTGTAGTTTTTTTGCTTCTCCTGGCTACTTTAGTAGCATCTTGTGCGACTACCTTACTTGTAGACATGATTACCAAAGAGTCGCCTTGGGTCATGCGTGTTGAGAAATATCAGGGTATTGCAACTATCCTCTTTATGGGTTACGTTCTATTTTTGAACGTAAAAATTGCCGCTATGAGCGTTAAAATATCAGATTTACAGAAGAATATACTAATTGTTTATGTTTCGCATATTAAAACTTTGGGTAGACGACGTGGACGAAGTGTCGCTAGATGCGCTATGGCGTTGAAATAACGGAAAGCATGCGTCTCTATACACTAATATGTGCGGGTCTAGCGTGCAGCATTAGTCGACCACATGCTACGTAATAAAACAGTCCTGTAATATTTATCTGTGCATAAACATGCCCAATTTAAGTAAAAAGGGTGCTAGAAGCAAGAATGCTCATGCGGGAAGAGTTCGGAAAAGAAAACACCAAGGAAATCAATTCAATGTGAGCAGCGAGTGCCAGGACGACGCATCACCCCGAAGCTCTTGATCGGGCAAGACAACGCCCACCCGATTGCATCAGGGAGGTCCGTGAGAATGACACTTCACGAATAGTGTCGCGGACCGCTTTGGGGTGGATCGCTCACGGGGAACGAACCCTGGCAGTGGTAGTAGAGACCGCCGCGGACGCTCGCTTGAGGGAGTTGGTAAGAACAAACTTCGAAAATACCAAGGAAATCAATTCAATGTGGAATGCGAAACAGAGTACGTCAGCACATCGGCGAAGAAATCGAAAAATACAAATTACGACCAAGTGATCATGGATGTGAATTCAAATTTTTTGAATTCAAGTTCTTCAAGGACAGGCGAACCATGCGGTCACTTGTTTGACAAAATATTATCACGTATGAGTATGACTTACATTTTATTACAAGAGACGTGAATTCAAACACACGTCTTATGGCACCGCCGTTAATTTAAAAGTTATTACGCGAGTTTTTTTCACCCGACAACGCAACAATGAGTGATCCCGTGCTCCAGGAACTTAGGAGTATTATTCTCGAACAAAATAAGACTATAAACGAGTTGTTGATTCGGGTAAAGTGCATTGAAACGATGTTAAATCAGCAAATGGCAAGCAACGACAATAACAGTGTAGAACTACCTACATCCATTCCTACGGCCAATTCCCGCCGCCGGGCCGAAGTCACCGCCCCGCACACGGCACCCCGCGCTACCGAAACTACCAAAGAACGACCGCTGACTAGAGCGGCCGCCAAAGAAAAAGAGAACGCATCGAATCAATTCAAAACTACCTCTTCCAGCAGTACGATCTCGAAGACAAGAGAGATGGAATCAAACACTCCAGCTACCGAGACTCAATCGGAAACCACTCCATCAAGCAAAGAAGAATGGATAAACGTCAAAAGCAGGCAACGGACAACTAAGAATCTGGTCGTCGGTAACTCCGATAAGTCTTCGAACGTCAAATTATTTCCAAGGATAAGAAATATTATTGTATCGAGGATTCAAAAGGACACCACGGAAGAAGATATCCGGGCACATCTTGAGAAGAACAAAATAACAAAATGTGAGGTACAGAAATTCATCGCAAATTCACAAGAATATGCTGCATTCCGCATTGGAGTAACGGAGGACTTATATGAAAAACTTTTGCAGGAAGATTTATGGCCTCGTGGAGTACCGGTAAGACATTACCGATACTTAAAACCGAGACAAAATCCGGTTGATTTAAGGAAGTCGAGTTGAGTCGGTTTGCTGACTAGGACGTGTACTGTGCCCTGCTCGTGAAGTGTCGGCACCGCGGTATCGCGACATTTCGCTGCCAAGGTTTTTTCCCCCCTGGCTTGCCGGGCCGGCAACACGGTACCGCGTCATTTCGGTGACCGAATTTTCTCTTCCGGACTGTGGGCTCCGCCCGCAAAATTGCCTTTTTTAACGCAACCCATACACCAATACTAATCTCTTTGTATATCTTCTTTCAGACTGGCACCACCCGCATTCAACATCCGATCGAGCCCTCCACTGAAGGCTAGGTACAGGCAGTCGGCACTGTATCGCCTCCTGCCTAACGCCGACACCGTAAAGTACACGAGGCGGACCAAGACGGGTCACATCATCGTCACTTTTCCCCTTCCAGAAGCAAACATGGTCGAGATGCCCCAGCCCGCAGCCGAGCAGGAGCCCACGGCGGGGCCCTCATCAGCCCCCCACCGCCCCCCACCAGGCCCGGCCTCCACCTACAAGCCCCCATCGAGGCCCGCGGTGGCGATGGAAACTTTCCCCCCCCTACCATCAAGCGAGGGCTGGCGCCACCCCACCAACCCAATCAAGCGGCCCCACTCACCAACGGCCGAGAACACGACGGTCCGGTGTGACAACCGGTTCACCGGCCTACCGGAGGTAAGCGAGGGCGGCGGCGCGCCGCGCACAAAACGCGCCAATACTAATAATACTTTTCCTCCCACAGGAGGAGCAGCTAGGAGGAGCCGCGTGCCCCCAGTGGTGATGACCCTGGGCGCCATGACCCACCAGCAAATTACAGACACCATCAAGAAACACCTCGGAACCGGAGATTTCAACATCCGGTACAACAGGGGCGGCACGGCTAACATCCTCGTGCGCTCCATGGATGACCACAGAGCACTCACCAACGGCCTGCGAGAGGGAGCCACGAGCTTCCACACTTTCACCTCGGAAGCCGAAAAGGTCAAGAAGACGGTCATCAAGGGCCTGCCCGATGTGGAGATCGGACACATTCTGGAAGACCTCGAGAGCCAGGGCTTCCCCGCCATCAAGGTCGTGAGGATAACGACCACCTCCGCTGAATACCCGCTCTATCTGGCCCACTTCAATAAGGAAGTGGACATGGGGAGGCTGAGGGCCTCCGTCCTATACCTGTGCCACTGCAGGATCAGGCTGCAGAAATACCGCAGCAAACACCTGCAGCACGGCACCCAGTGCTACCGATGCCTGGGGTTCGGCCACGGATCAAGCAACTGCTCTCACGCGGCACGATGCGTGAAATGCCTGCTGGAGCACGCCTCATCCGAGTGCCCCAAGAAGACCAGGGATGAGCCCGCCGTGTGCTGCAACTGCGGAGGCCCACACCCGGCCAACTACCGAGAGTGCCCCAAGAGGGTACAGTACGTCTCGGCCCTCCAGCGCAGAACGACGACGCGCCACACCACTCCTCTGAACAGGGCAGCAGAGGCACGACCCCCAACACCTGCCGCCAGAGTTGATGGCCGGCGATCCTGGGCCAACGTCACCAGCGGCTCCACCCCGCCTCCTCCACCGGCCGAACCACGCCATCATCATAGTCCCCACCATCGGTTGCTCCATGATGACGTGCGACAAACGGAGCCGGTCGTGGAGGAAGTGAATTTGTGACGCCAGAATACAGACAGACCCCTACCCCTACCTCACCCCAAGTCATTTAATTTCAATACGTATTTTGCGTAATATTTTCTCTTAAAAATATGTGCCATATCTCGCAAAAAGGGACCTAGGAGCTAACTACTAAGTTCGAGGTGAAAGTAAAAAAAACAGCGCTATATAAATTTAAAAAAAATCATACAAAAAAATTTCGTTTTCTATCAATAAATGCAAAGCGTTGCGAGTTTCAGCTGTATAAAAATTGTAAACAAGTTATTAACAATGAGTATTTTTGTCGAAGAGTAAAAAAAAAAAAAAACTCAATCATATCAATATTAGTTATTTTTTTTTCATTAAATATCAAATTAAATCAGTATAAATAGTTCTTTTTTCATTAAATAACCTATGTGCTCGTGTTTGCAGCGAACGTGGAAACAATTTTTCGGCGAGGGAAGTTAACCTATTAAAAGATTTACTTCAAAAGTATGGAAGCATTATTCTATGTAAAAAAAAAACTGACGCATTGGGCTCACGTGACAAGGATAAAGCCTGGACAATGGTGACAAACGAGTTCAATGCGTCGACAAATGTGCTTCGTATAATGAAGCAATTGAAGTACAAGTGGGAATATATAAAGCGCGTTGCTAGAAAGGTATTACAATAGTGCTAATTTGATGGTATCTTTGATTTTGTTACTCTCCCTGGTTTATTATTGAAAAAATATGTTTTGTTTATTATAGGATGCTGGAAGGCAAAAACAATTACTTTAAAAAACAGGTTGTGGACCTTCTCCGCCAATGTCGGACACTTCAGAATGGGTTTCAATATTATGAAGGAATTCATTGTGGGCATATCATTAACATATGATGGAGATTGTAAGTTATCTTAAACATGTCATATTCTTAAGAGAATAAATGTATATATATAGTAGAGGGTGTCTGATGCAGTAGAGATGTGCCGGGAGCCTGAATTATCTGTCTTGCCTACCCCAAAAGGTGAATGGTGTGATGAATATTGTTGTCTGATTATTACATCATGTTTTGCAAACAGTTGTACATTGCGTGAAAGAGAATATGGCAAACAGTTATTTTTGTATGTAATTTTTAATAAAGGTAATGTTTTAAAAAAACATGTGTGCTTTGTTTTTATATTAAATATTTTTTTATATACATTTTGTGAATCAGATTTTTTTATGCTAACCGGAAGAATGTTGTTAATTCTTGTAGCAAAGTACCTGAAATTCCGCTGCCAAAAGTAGTTATCTATTTGCCTACATTAACAAGGGATAAATTAATACTTACTAGTAAAAAAAAAATAGGAATGAATGAGTGCTTCTGGCATTGCTTCCAGAGACCACTGCTTATTTGTATTTTCTAACACGGAGTATTTGCTAAATGTAATGCTTATTGTAAAAGTTGACAGTAAAAGTCATAGAAATGAGTTTTTTCATTTGAAATTTACCGTTTACTTTTACAGACAATCTTACATGCCAGCAAGGGTGCTGTAAATGCTTAAGTAAAGGGAACCAAAAAAGATGAAATACTTATTTTACACCTGAACAGTTGTTCCTAGGCGTAAATCCAATTATAGCAGTTTCCCGAAGAAAGAAACTGCCATTATCATATTCAAATTTTGGAATGAAGAAGATCGCAGATAAGCATGCATCCGTGTGCAATTCCACTCTATAATTGGACTTTAGGTGCTTTTGCTGCCGTTTCAGGGTGTGTTCTTCATTTCCATAATATCAGTTTCCCGAAGAAAGAAACTGCCATTATCATATTCAAATTTTGGAATGAAGAAGATCGCAGATAAGCATGCATCCGTGTGCAATTCCACTCTATAATTGGACTTTAGGTGCTTTTGCTGCCGTTTCAGGGTGTGTTCTTCATTTCCATTATAGCAGTTTCCCGAAGAAAGAAACTGCCATTATCATATTCAAATTTTGGAATGAAGAAGATCGCAGATAAGCATGCATCCGTGTGCAATTCCACTCTATAATTGGACTTTAGGTGCTTTTGCTGCCGTTTCAGGGTGTGTTCTTCATTTCCATCAAAAGGATATTATCACATCTCAGAAAAGAAAAATTAGCTATCTGAGCAACACCAAGCATTTTTTAAAGTTTTCCACGTCATTTAACAACAGCAAAAGGCAACGGAAAGAGTGGATCCCGAAAATCGACGAGAGGAACAAGTCCAACTTTTCTTGCTAAGTAATGTGATTGTGGATTACGAAGAAAATTAAACTTGAATGATAGCATATATTTTTACATTACAAACTTTGGTGGCGTAGGTAAACATTTATATTTAAGTTCTCTTAAACAGTATATAATATTTGGGAACGACACATGTTAACAACAACGTTAATCTTTGCTTTCATGGTGTATTCGAGGTCTCATATACGTTACCGATTAATGAAAGATTTTTTATTTTGCCAGATAAAAAATACTTACATTTCTTCATCGTTTATGTTTCCCTCGATTCTTTGAATATATATTTTTAAAGAACTTCAAAGGAGCTCTCTTTAAGTGAACAATTTGTAAGTAGTTGTTTGGGCTGATTGTGATATTTAAAAAAAAAAAAAGAAAATGGTAAGGTTATCAAAAAAACTTTGAATGAACTTTGGTTTTTCATTGTTTGTGCTTTTTGCTTACAGATAGCGATATTGCCTAGCTTGCGGACTTCGCAGCCGGCACCCACCTTCCTAGCGACAAGGAGACCACCCAGCCCCTCCAATTAGGCGTCCGCGCCACCCAACTGCCTTTTTTAAGGGGTTATACGCAGTTAGAATTTTCAAAAAATCGTTTTTTTTTTCATTTTCGGAATGTACATATATTTGAGTATATTCTCTGAAAATTTGAAGTCAATCCGATAAATACTTTCAGAGATATACCTGAATTTGTAAGGCCACGTCAGAGCGTTAGAAAGTAGGGCCAGTAAGAACTGGACGAGCAGATGCACGCATGAGGCGCGCTACCTGAGACCCTTTATTCAATTGTTTTCTTGTAGAATACGAGTATAATAGTTACGTATACTAAAGACTGTAAGTTTTGTAAGGGAAACATAAAATTTGAAACTGCTTCTACCCGTGGACTTGGTTTTAAAATCGTTGTACTGTGTGATAAGTGTGAGAATCGTGTGATAAACTCCAGCCCTTTTGTCAAGCATTCTTACGAAATAAACAGAAGATTTATATTTGTGATGAGAATTCTGGGACTAGGATTAAAAGGCGCAGCTAAATTTTGTGGCTTGATGGATATGCCTGTTTTTTTAACACAAAACACTTATGACTTGATTATTGAGAACATTCATTCTTGTGTGAAAGTAGCAGCTGAAAAACTGTTTGAAAAAGCCTGTACCGAGGAAAAAGAAGCGACTGCTGGAAACCAAGGTGACCAAAATGATGGAGAATTAACAGTTTCGGGTGACGGAACCTGGAAGAAGTGAGGGTATTCTTCTTTATATGGAGTGACATCATTGATTGGATATTACACTGGAAAAATCATTGATATAGTAGTGAAAAGTTCTTACTGTAAGCAGTGTGAGGTTTGGAAACCTAAAAAAGGTACTGAAGAGTATACTGAGTGGTACGATGAACATAAAAAAACTTGTGCTGCAAATCACGAGGGCTCTTCAGGTAAAATGGAAGTCGATTCTGTTATTGAAATGTTCAAGCGTTCAATCGAAAAATTCCAAGTTCGTTATAAAAACTATATAGGTGATGGCGATTCAAAAACATATTCTGGGTTACTGAAAGCTGCTCCTTATAATAACTATGAAATTGTTAAAAAAGAATGTATCGGGCATGTTCAAAAGAGGATGGGCTCACGACTCCGCGACCTAGTAAAAAATAAGACTAAATCAATGGAAAAAGACGGAAAAACAATTAATAAAAAAGTACTTTCTGGGAAAGGTAAGCTCACAGCTAAGCTAATAGATAAGCTGACAGTTTATTACGGTTTGGCAATAAAAAGAAATTATGATTCTGTGGACAGTATGTATAATGCAATTTGGGGAACTTATTATCACTATTGTTCGACCGATGAGAATCCTCAACACGAAATGTGCCCAGGTGGAGAAGGTTCATGGTGTACTTGGCAGCAAGCGCTAGCAACAGATACACTATCTTCTTACGCCCATGATTATCCAGCTTTACCAGCTGATGTTGCCGAAGCTATATATCCAATTTATGAAAACCTTAGCAACGTAAATTTATTGGAAAGGTGTGTAGGTGGATTCACACAAAATAATAATGACAGTTACAATCAGCTAATCTGGAAAATAAGTCCGAAAATTGTTCCATGTGGCTCTAAAGTTGTTGAAATAGCGGCTTACATTGCAGCTGCAAAATATAATGAAGTGCATTAGGGCTTTCATTAGGCACCGCAGCTCATGATTATGCTCAGAAAGAGGACGCAGAGCGTGTGATGATCTCCGACGCGAGAGCGCTAGGGAGCACGCGCGAAGAAAGAATGGCTCGACGACAACACCGGCTGGACTTACTGGAAGCTAAGGATCCTACACAAGGTCCCTCTTATGGCCCTGGAATCGATGATACCATGTAAGTTTAAAAAAACAAAATTTACCTATGTGTAAACTACTTCTGAAACTTTAAACGCGTTTATCTCAAAACTGTCATTTCAGAGTCGGTGAGCAAGATTTCTCAGAGATGGCTCAACTAATCGGGCTGAAGAGACGGAGTTGAGTCGGTTTGCTGACTAGGACGTGTACTGTGCCCTGCTCGTGAAGTGTCGGCACCGCGGTATCGCGACATTTCGCTGCCAAGGTTTTTTCCCCCTGGCTTGCCGGGCCGGCAACACGGTACCGCGTCGTTTCGGTGACCGAATTTTCTCTTCCGGACTGTGGGCTCCGCCCGCAAAACTGCCTTTTTTAAGGCAACCCATACACCAATACTAATCTATTTATATTTCTTCTTTCAGACTGGCACCACCCGCATTCAACATCAGATCGAGCCCTCCACTGAAGGCTAGGTACAGGCAGTCGGCACTGTATCGCCTCCTGCCTAACGCCGACACCGTAAAGTACACGAGGCGGACCAAGACGGGTCACATCATCGTCACTTTTCCCCTTCCAGAAGCAAACACGGTCGAGATGCCCCAGCCCGCAGCCGAGCAGGAGCCCACGGCGGGGCCCTCATCAGCCTCCCACCGCCCCCCACCAGGCCCGGCCTCCACCTACAAGCCCCCATCGAGGCCCGTGGTGGCGATGGAAACTTTCCCCCCCCTACCATCAAGCGACGGCTGGCGCCACCCCACCAACCCAATCAAGCGGCCCCACTCACCAACGGCCGAAAACACGACGATCCGGTGCGACAACCGGTTCACCAGCCTACCTGAGGTGAGCGAGGGCGGCGGCGCGCCGCGCACAAAACGCGCAAACTTTAATAATACTTCTCCCTCCACAGGTGAAGCAGCCAGGAAGAGCCGCGTGCCCCCAGTGGTGATGACCCTGGGTGCCGAGACGCACCAGCAAATCACCGAGACCATCAAGAAGCACCTCGGAACCGGAATCTTCAACATCCGGTACAACAGGGGCGGCACGGCCAACATCCTCGTGCGCTCCATGGACGACCATCGAGACCTCACCAACGGCCTACGAGCGGAAGCCACGAGCTTCCACACTTTCACCTCGGAAGCCGAAAAGGTCAAGAAGACGGTCATCAAGGGTCTGCCCGATGTGGAGATCGGACACATTCTGGAAGACCTCGAGAGCCAGGGCTTCCCCGCCATCAAGGTCGTGAGGATGACGACCACCTCCGCTGAATACCCGCTCTATCTGGCCCACTTCAATAAGGAAGTGGACATGGGGAGGCTGAGGGCCTCCGTCCTATACCTGTGCCACTGCAGGATAAACACCTGCAGCATGGCAACCAGTGCTACCGATGCCAGGGGTTCGGCCACGGATCAAGCAACTGCTCTCACGCGGCACGATGCGTGAAATGCCTGCTGGAGCACGCCTCATCCGAGTGCCCCAAGAAGACCGCCGAAGAAGGGATGAGCCCGCCGCGTGCTGCAACTGCGGAGGCCCACACCCGGCCAACTACCGAGAGTGCCCCAAGAGGGTACAGTACGTCTCGGCCCTCCAGCGCAGATCGACGACGCGCCACACCACCCCTCTGATCAGGGCAACAGAGGCACGACCCCCACCACCTACCGCCAGAGTTGACGACCGGCGATCCTGGGCCAACGTCACCAGCGGCTCCACCCCGCCTCCTCCACCGGCCGAACCACGTCACCGACCCGAACCGGAACCGACCACCAACAGCGATGATGATGACATCATGGCTCTGCTGCACGGCCTCATCCGAGTGCGCAGCAGACTGGCTTCCTGCAAAT
The DNA here is from genome assembly GCA_022606495.2 of Halesus radiatus. Taxonomy (NCBI): domain Eukaryota; kingdom Metazoa; phylum Arthropoda; class Insecta; order Trichoptera; family Limnephilidae; genus Halesus; species Halesus radiatus. The sequence goes on along the minus strand of JAHDVE020005285.1, from coordinate 2,725 downwards.
CCAAAGCAGAGAAGCTGATTATCCTCATGGAGCTCCTCAACGACACCATCAATGGATAAGGACGCATCCGTGCTGAAGATACTCATGTGGAACGCACGCAGCATCCAGAACAAAACCGACGAGCTGCTAGACCTGACCAACAGTCTCAAGATCGACATCATTCTTCTCAGCGAAACTCATCTCTCCGAAAAAAGGCTACGCCAGGCTACGACGTCTACAGGAACGACAGACCACTACCTGAGGATAGAAGGGCACGCGCAGCGGGCGGAACAGCCATCCTCACACGCCAAGGACTCCAGATAACGAGATTACCAACACCTGCTATGGAAAACATGGAAGCTACTGTCATCAGAGTCGAGATAAACCACCTACCGACCACAATCATCTCGGCATACTGCCCGTTGAACTCAGCGAACATCACGAGAGGCGACCTCAACAAGTTACTCGCGCTAGGTACAAGAGTACTCGTAGGAGGTGATTTAAACTCCTAACACCGACATTGGAATAACTTCAGATCCAATAAAAACGGAAATATTCTCTTCAAACACCTCGAGAATCACGACTACGTAGTGCTCGCACCGGACAAACCGACTCTATACAACCCGAGATGAAATACCGAATCTCTTCAAAAAAAATTCACACACGACATCCCCCGAGACGAGAGATGTAAGCAGTCTACTTTCACCGATGACGTCAAGCTATACGTTTCCTCGCGAGATCCAAACATGGCGGCCATATACCTACAGCGGACGCTCGACGCCATGGTGGAATATTACAAAAAATGGCGCATGAAGCTAAACGAGACGAAAACGGAAGCCATAGCCTATACAAGAAAAAGGAAAAATCGACAACCTGACGTCAAGCTCGAAATGGGAGGACAGCAGATCGAATGGAAGGAAGAAGTGGTATACTTGGGACTCACAATGAACTTGTGGCTAAATTGGAAATCCCACGTGATAAAAGCGCACACGAAGGCCAGAAAAGCGATTGGCGCAATGCGGCCGATATTCTGCAGACGAAGGTCGCTACCTCCCAGAACCAAACTCCTCATTTACTATTCGCACATTCGAGCCTTAATTACCTACGCTTTTCCCGTGTGGAGTAATATATCAAATTCAGTACACGCTAATCTCCAAACATTACAAAATCACTGCATTAAAATCACACATAACACCAGAATCAGAACTAATCTAAAAACACTACACAAAACACAAAAAATACCTACCTTGTACGAACATGCATTAAAATCACACATAACACCAGAATCAGAACAAATCTAAAAACACTACACAAAACACAAAAAATACCTACCTTGTACGAACACGCACACAAGTTGTCCAAGCGTTTTTACAACTCACTGAAACACAGCAAAAAATACACTAATTCGAGAACTCGGACAATACACAGCGCCTAGCGACTTCACTTTCAAATACAAGCACAGACTTCCAAAACACATTCTCATGAATCACGACCTCACGTGGCATGATCCGAACGAATGAGCGAGCGGTAAGTCCCTCCCAATTCCAGACTCCCTCCCAAATACAATATTAATATATACATATATGTACGTATATAGATAATTATTTATTTTTATTTAGCTTCATATCTATATAAGTATGTCTATTCATAATCTCCCATACACATATATATCTACACAAAAACAGACATACACACACACATTACAAAACGCAGGATCTCAAGACCGAGATCACTGAAGTCCGAACTCGTTCTTGGGAACATTGGGCGCTTCCTCCCGAATAAGGTTTTCTATGGTTTTCCTTATTTCCAAAGGCGAATGCGGAGGAACTCCAATTATAAGGCCATAGCCGATACCCTCCCCCCTCCTCACACAACACAAGCAGACACGTATGTATCTATGCCAAGGTGCAGATGCTGATGCTGCTCGGACTGATTTTTGTAGGTTTTTTATAACAGATTTTTCCCTACAGAGATCACAAGACGCAATTGACAATGTACCAATGTGACAATGTAGACGTGGATATCAAGTTCGTAATACCCTCCGTTTGCATAACATCAAACTGGTACAAAACTCAATAGAGACGCGACGAGATACAAATCTCTATTGAGTTTGTGCATCTTCGATGGAGGGGCGACTTAGATACAATCCTCTATATCGAACTATGTCTGCTCAATGTTGATTTGTGCAACGTCCGATTTCATTTTCATTTCATATGGCTCTCGATTAGCGGAGTTCCGGGCGTGGAGAAGAAGCCGATAAAGTGCATGTTATCGTCTTCGTTTTTCTACGCCCCTGAATGACGTTTTTCGTGCCTACCCGCCACTGGCCACTAAGCGAGCCCCCATTGGCTGGGCCTTTGCGATCCACAAAAAACTTGTCAAAAATTATTGTTCTATCAAAATTATGTGTCTTTGTAAGCGATTTCTGCGGCTGCGGTGACTGATCTAAATAAACGATCTTTTCTGATCTGTTCATTAGCATCCGTGGAATCGAATAACCTTACCCATCTTATGTTTTTACAATGCATTTTTCCGTAATTCAGCGGCAAAGTATCAACTGTCCTACTTTGACCGCCACTACATTATTTGTAATAATTTTGAATTCTTTAATAAAAAATAGGTGAAGATTGCAATAGGCTTAATCCAAGCAGGAGATCGAGGTTCACACCCTAATTTTCTGGTTAAGTCGATCCAAGATTGACAGAATCTACGGCAGCTCGCGAAAAACTCACGAGCGAAAACTGCC
>JAHDVE020005284.1:0-133303 GCA_022606495.2 Halesus radiatus | reverse complement strand
ACATGGCGTGTTCAATGTTTTTCATACTAATTTTTAAACGTTATAGCAACAGTTTTAAATATTGGATTTCATTCAAACTACTCTACCGGCACTAATAAGAACAAACTATGCTATTTTCAGCGAAACTGGTTCATTTTTATATATTGAGATTAACGCAATGCTGGGGGTCGGGTCGCAATAATTTATATTTATTTACCGTTTTAGTGCTGTACTGATTTTGTAAGTAAACAGCTAGTGATAATTTGTATTATTACTAAATTAATATGATATTAACTAAAAATGCAGTAACTTTGGCAAATATCAACCAAACTTAATGATTCTTTTTGATATTAAACGTAAAAAGAATTTTTAATCATTGAAGAAGATAATATTAACACATCCCAAATGAACCACGAAACCGAAAAAACAACAGAAATTAAAAAGATTTCAGTCGCATCTGGGACTCGATCACAGGACCTCTACCTATCTGGGGTAACCGCTTAACCAACTTAGCTAATGAGACCAGTTCAATTTACGCCATTTACACCGATATCATTTCAAGACTTGTTGATATTATCCTCCATTTTTATAAATCCCATATTATTGGCTGCTATCCTTGTGATGATTTCAAAGTTTCATCCCTAACTCAATTGCAATCGGAATAGAGTCTCGGATATACCTACCCGATTTTTATTTATATGAGACATCTATTGACTTATTTTACATTGTCGTAAAAATTGTTGTTTTTTCGGTTTCGTGGTTCATTTGGGTTGTGTTAATATTATCTTCTTCAATGATTAAATATTACAACGAGGTTTACAAACTTCAATAAGTTATAAAAAATAAAATTGAGTAAAAAGAATTGTATCCCATGCATCTAATAAAAAAACTAAAACGACTAAATATATAGAAAAAAAATAGGTAGTTAGGTCGCTTCAGAATTGTGTTTTCCCGTGCAAAGGCCATGTAGTCCCGTCTTACAGCGGGCGCATATGAGGAGAATTCACTTTCTATTCGCCATATATGATATATCGTCCACGATAGAACTAAGATCCGACATGATGAAATATATCGTTTTAATTTATTATAACAGGACAAACAATATAGATAGTATACAAGATATACGCCTACTGCAATACACCGCTCTCAAACGGAACACGTGCTCTTGTAAGGATCAAAAATCGCACATTGAAGAACGCAGCACCTGAGCGCTTCGTCAATTAAATTATTAACAAAGCAAAAAGTTTTTAAGTTGGAGATAATACAAAAGATTAAAATTAAAGTAGTAATAATCTAATGTAGATGGTACAAAATATACGAGTTCATACTATGCATTATATAAGTGCAATGCCATAGTGAATAAAAAGCAAAAAAGTGTTTTTTTTCCAATGACATAAAAATGTATATAATACAATACATAATATAAAAGTGCGTAATTGATAATATAGTGCATGATAAAGAAAAATGAGAAATGGTTTGAGAATTTGATAGCCTAGAAATATCATAGATGATTTAATTAAATACTGCAAGTAGAACACACCTTTGCCTCTGACTTGACTTGACAATGTGTCAAAATAACTGAAAATTAACAAACTTAAACTCAATATCTCAAAAACAAAGTACACGATCATTGATAACCGAGTAGGATGAACGTCATCACGTAATAATAAACGGTGAAAACTTGGAAAAGCTAAATTAGATAAAGTAATTGGGAATAATACTAGACTCAAATATGACTCTTGAAGAAATTTCCGATTTTATTGCGAAAATAGTTAAAAATGAGTCTTTCCTTCGAAGGATTTGAAAAAAAAGATAAAAAAACATGAGTAATTTATAAAACATTTGTTGCACCACACAAATACTACTGTTCTAGTGTTCTCTATCTAAGTAATGTAGGTAGCTTATAAAAACTCCAAATAATTAAGAATGAGACAAATTATAAAGTGGAATAAATACAAATCGGTACAGAAAATGTTCAACGAATTAGATATAATGAAAGTTAGACGAATAATTTCCTGTAAAATTTTCCTTTTTATTTACAAAGTGTTTAACAATTTACTACCTTGCTTTAGATACAAACTTAATTACAATAAATACTTCCACAGACACATCATACAAGACATAAATAAGATATCAGACTATTAAAAAAAGAAATCCCAAACACAAAATGTCCAAAACCATAATAATATCGATCCCAAAAAGCCGCCAGTTGAACCTGACATCATTCGTTCATTATAGGCCCATATCGCTTGAAAAAGTCATCTTAAACTTAGCCTAAGATACGATCGATATAGAGGACTCCCAAACGGGCCTCAAAGCTAGATGCTCTACTGATACAGCCATATATAGTATGAAACTAATAATCGAATATTATAAAGCCAGAAAAACAACGGTATACGCATGCTTCCTAGACTTGAGCAAAGCTTTTGGTAGGGTAAGTCATAATAGGTTGTGGAAAAAACTAACCGATCGACAAGTAACACCGCAAATTATTAATATATTAAGTCATAGTACAATCAATAGGAAAACATTGTAAGATGGAATGATAGCCCACCAGAAGCAGCTAAATTAAAGTGCGGTGTTAGAAGTAGGCTCAATGTCCCCAGTTCTGTTCAACGTATATATGGATAAAGGAGTATAATGTATAATGGTAAAAAATTGTCACTGCTGATTTTCGAAGCAAATACTGGTCCTGCTGTCATTCCACCCATGCGTCTCGGCGGAGCCAATCTTAAAATCTTCAGCGAAATTAAATATTTTAGACATGTCATCAATGATGACTTATATGATAAAAAATGGCATATAAGAGTACTGAGTGTGCGAGCCAACATGCTCGCCAGGAGATTCAACAGGTGCATTCCTCCGATAAAGAAGCAACCATTCCAGACATACTGCATGAGCTTTTACACTAGCGAACTATGAACAAGGTATACATAGGGCGTCATGAACACACCCCGAGTACAATATAACCACGCTTACAGGGCGCTGTTCGACCTCCCTTGGCGATGCAGCGCCTTGCAGAGGGAATGATGCATGGGTTCGCTGCTTTGATGTGCCACGGAGTAGCCGGGACGAGCAGCGCTACCGGAGATCGGAAAACACTCTTGTCCAGGCCGTCGCCGAGTGGCAGGGCTCGCCCCTATATTCAATTTCCACATCGTGCAATTTATTCAGATGTATTATTTTATATGGCAGACAGAGTATTGCACTCACCGCTTTGTTCAGCCGAAATAAACAAATTATTATTATTTGAAATAGTAGAAATAAGCAATATGTGAATTAAACTGTAAATATATATGTATGTTTATATTAGAGAACATGAAGTGAAACTTTAATAAATAAAAAATAAATACAATATTGCTATGCGAAATTCACGCCTGTGTAATTTCGTCATGTAACCTCACATTAGGGGAATAGTTATATATATATATATATTATATAATATGTATAATTCACTAAAATTGGATAATAGCGAGCAATTCCTTTAAATCAAATTACGTAAATTGCTTTTAGCGATTAAGATCTAGTGTTAACACTAATTTGCAGTTTTTCAAAACAAATGTTGTTAAATAAAATACGTAATTTGCAAAATGTGAGGGTTGATGCTCGTTTTATGTCGCAGGTAAAAAAAAACTATTTTTTTATCAATATTTACGTACAACCTAGGGGTTGATACTAGGTCTTTGATTTTAACAACTTATCGTTACGTTTTACCGACAGTAAGCACGCTTTTTACAAAGTTAAAAGGATACATTTTACGTTAGCTAATAGGGCGATTGTGTAAAACTAGGTTGTTAATGCTATTTTGAAACACAATAGTTTTTTCCCAAATTATGTTCATATTATTTTGAAGGTCGTCAGAGTTTTACACTGATCCAACTAATTTTATTTTTATTAGCAGGAAAGGGTAGTTTTTAAAAACTGATATGTAGGGAGAAAACAACTTCTTTGATACGGGTGTGTCGGTTATACCTGAATTAGTCGATATTCAGGTAGGCAAATAATTGCGGGTGATTTCGTAAGAAAAAAATGTAGGATGTTCGTGAAAAATACAGTTAATAAATAATATTTTTCTTCGCAGCAGGTCACTAAGAATGTTTGAAAGAAATTAGAAAGCTGATAAGGGTATTTTCAAAAAAGTGAATGCAAGGAATAGCGTTAAAAGGAGAAGTAAATTCACTACGGTGACGCATATACGTAATTGAAAGCAGAAGGCAGAAAGTAAGCAAAATGCATGTTAAGGCAGTTTCCCGAGGTGATGACCGAATTACGCATGATGAATTTCGTAAATAATGGAAGGTTGATGTAAGCGCAATTAATAAAACTAAGTAAGGGAAACATGCATGGTTTGGACATGTGCAGCGAAATAACGCAGATTGGAGGGTTCGATAAAGTACGACGCACAAAAACTTGTACCAGTATACATTAGGACTGAATAAAATACTTCAAAGAGTTGTCTAATGAAAATAGTTAGACCGATAGACGAATATGCAGGAATATGTATAAGGAAATTAAGTCAGGACGAATGTGAATGGTGGTTCCAGGACAATTCAACTCACGTATGAATCGGCACACTTATTAAAAGTGATATAAGGTAATTAAAATTACGAAAAAAAACTAGCCTGAAAATCTATCCTAACCAATCTTTTTTTTTTAATAAAAACAAAGATTCATCAGTTTTGGATAGATCTGTTTTTTGGACTAGCTTTTTTTTCCTAGGTTTAATGATTTTCAATCACTTTTAATAAGTGTGTCGATTCATACATGTGCTGAATTCAGATCTATTCATATCGACCGGCACCGTGCAGTGCAGACACGTACAGTGGTAAGCACGGCACAGAAGGGAGTGTTCACATTACACCGCGCATGAAATTCATGATGATGAGAATGAGAAATGAGTTCATGGTGATGAGTTTCTGCTTCTGTGCCGTGTCTGCCACTTTACGTGTCTGCGTTGCGCGGTGGTGGTAGATGTGAATCGTCCTTAAACCGGTCACCATGAATTGTATAACAATCTCTCTGTAAACTCAAAAGTAAAATACGCGATGGTTAGTAATAATTAATATTGACTTATTTTTATCCAATCTTGGAATCTAAGAAATATACCATTCCGGAAAGTCAATAATTAGAGTTATCAAAGTGCTTTAAATTTCTTCTAGATTTAAGTAAAAACTCTCAGTTTCGCCCTGGTGAAAGACCACCATTCAGAATCGAAACGTTGCTTGAATAGCTCAAGTCGCATTTGGTGACTAGATCTGAATAGCCAGAAAATGTCCAACGTTCCTCTTTTCTAAAAATCCTTCCCTTCCCCAAATCCTTAAGTTTCATATTCGGGATGCCATATTGCTACTAGTTCTGGACAGTTCGGACTCTTGCGCAGTGTTCACTTGTTTAATCGGTAAAAAATGTTTGGTTCTAGCTATTATTAGAAGTTTGTGACATCAAGTTGGCGATATAAATAAAATTAGAACAACGTCATTTAAAAAATATGTCTTTTTCCTCACAATTGATTGGCTCGAATATCACTCGAATGGACCTGCCTAGTGACTGAGATCCCTTAATATAAACCTGCCTTCTGGCCACCCTGTACGCACAGGGCGGTCAGAGACATATAAACACGGTCAAAAGAGTATAAGTATGGGGTGGCTCAAAAAAACTTATCTTCTCCACTTGCCCAACAAAGTTTCCCACTCGAGTATGAAGTAAGTTGTACCCTCATACCTTAAACCAGACCAAAAGTTGTTTTGTTGGTCCGCCGACCGAGGCTGCGGGAGGGAGTACACGTACCGTACATCCCTACAAGTGAACATGCAGGGGGTAAAACAGATAAGACATACATTATTCAGCTTTAGCCAGCTTTCTTGCGTAGCTTTTAAATATATATTAAAAAAAATTGCAAACATCAGTAAAAAATAAAATAAAAATAAATGGAATTTGGCAACATAATTGTCGATGTGGTGAGGGAAATGTCAATAAAAGGACTTTGTATCATTACCAGGGCTGAACCAAATATATAAGTAACAGGTGAACATATGAGCCGATGTATGGATGTGAACGAAGCAAGATGTGTATGCCAAAACCGAGTTGTTTGGCGGTTCGTCCTATCTGCCTACCCCTGCGGAGAAACGGCGTATTAGTTTTGTTAGTTAGTTTTTCAGCACTGAAAAAAACCGCGAAAACCATCATGAAAATGTCATTCCAAAGCGAGTCTTTAGACTTTTGCGCTTTTCAGGCCAACGTTTGAGTTATATTTTTAAAAAATGTGTACCGACATACTCTTCAATATATTATCATTATATAATAAAATCAGCATAGAAGTATTTCTAATGGATTTACAAAAGAACATCGTACTCGGAATAAAATTTTAAAAAAATTATGAAATTCACAGTTTGAATCCCTGTATTCCGTACGTAGGCGACCCGTGAGCGGACTCCGCCATCCAAGCGTGACTATTTTCGCTTTTTACATCCCCCCTCCCTTCGTATAATACCTATATGTATATAATAGATTCCCTATTAGGTTGAAGGGCCATTTTTCATACGGCCGACATTTGCAAACAAACCCTACATCGCATCATATACGACGAGAGGTGTTGCGGCGAGGGTATGTGAAGGCTCCTTCAAATTTGAATTCCTTCATAAATCCATGATCTCCTTCTTTATTATTGTATGTTCTATTTATCTACTTAAACAAAGTAATTTAATCAATATATACAGGGAAAAATTCACAAAAACACCCTCAGAGCCTGTGGTAAGGCACATTTATTGGGTTATGATTTTTCAAGTTCTTGAAATATTTAACAAAAATTTTAAAAATTTGATTCATTACAGCATTTAAAAAAAACCCCCATATTAAGTACACATTTCAAACAACATTTTTTTACAAGAATATAAAAAACAAAAAAAAGATTTTGAGTTTTATTTAAACCTTTCGAAATGATTTGTGGAAGTTAATCAAATTTTTTTACAAAAATTTTACCTTAAAAATTATCTGAATGTGTTAAGTTCTTTCCGAGAATTGAAATTACTGGAGCGCCAAATCAAAGATTCTTAGTGTTTCCGCACACTCCATATGCTTGTATCCAAAAAGATGGCAGGGCCGTAAAAAACCCCAAATGTGTGTAAAGACGGTACCAAAAAGGAAAGGGAAAACTCACAACCGCCTTTAATGTTGGGGTCCGCATGAAAATACATAAAAGCCATGTATCAAAAACATTTATAAACTTCCGGGCAATAAAATACTGAAGTCTCGCGTTGGCTTTTGTTTAGGATTTAAGGTCACTCAGCAACAACTACAAGTTTGCTCGGTGTACTGTGATTTATGAAGGGCCAGTTAATTTGTAGGGCTATCTCCGTCACATCAGCGGAAGAAGGAATTTCTTTCTTAGGGAAAATGTTTTATGGCGTGACGGTTAATACGACAAACTCGTTGGATTACTTTTACAAACCACTGTCTGCCTACTTTCAAAATGTAACTGTCATTTTTATTTTATTACGAAACATAGGTTTAGTGTATTTGGAAGAGTGCCACTTAGTTTATTTTATGTATCTATCGAAGTGCACACGTATTACGGTTCGTCGTAAATTGATCAAATTTATTTATTAAACCACATGTTTATAAATACCAAATTTTCATTTTTAAGTAAGTGGTAAAATGTAGAATGGACGAAAATTAAACACGTTTTAAAGAAAAAAATTGTAACATTAACAAAATTAATTGATAAAAAATAATTCGTAAACCATCAAAATGCGTATTTATTGGAGACTTTTCTGGGATATTTTCGGCAACCACTAAAGAAAGCGATATTACTTTGGTGTTCATTTTGTCAAATACCAAAAGGAATTAAAATTTCCAGAACACCTTAATTAATGCGAGAAATATCAAAAACCCTATTTTTTAGTCTTCCTTCTTCTCGGTTGATCCCTTGGGTCTGAGAGCGTAAATTACTGCAGTTTTTTGGAAGCCAGACCTTGTGTGACCCAATTGCCCCCTTTCTATGGTCACTCCGGCGTGTCGACAAACTTTCTCTACACGGGTTTACTTCCTACTTGTATGAATAATTAGCTCACTTAGTAGGAAGGTGCTCCATATCGAGGTCAAGTATGATAAAGCCAGATAAGTAAAATATTTCTCGGAAACCGGCTAAATACTCCTCAAACATCCCCGACTCAGCGGGCAAGTACCTCAGGTTTAGGGTTGTTTCGCATAAAGCCTTGCCTTAAGGGTAAGTGTGTAATCGACCAGATTGTTAATAAGTCGTTACCGGTAAATTAGGTAAGTTTGATGCACCGTTTTATGGGGAGCGTAACGGGTTAGTTCACCCGATTTTACGATCAAAGTTTAAGCTTTCCTTAAAATGCCTAAGGATGAAATTTCAAATAACGCTAAATTATGAAAGTAATGAAATTTGGCGGAACTTTATAAATAAGGGATAAATGTTGAACAAAATGAAAGTATGATGATGATGTTAATATTTGAAATACGTAATTAAAAACATAAATCTAAATAAAGCTCAAGCTTTCCGAAGAATTTTTCTTCTTTGTCTAATTCACTCTCTGCTTTTCTGTTCCCAGTTTCAGAGTTTGATCAAAGTTACGATGAGGTGAGCAGGTGACTTAAAGAGAGCTGCTGGTTTTAGATGGTTTAGAGTTTAGGGAGCTGTTAATTAATGAGAGGTTTATTTATGCCTCAAAAATATTTTCCTTAGAAAATCAAATCATATTTAGATTATCCGATTCACTAGCTAGGCAGGTGTCTTTGAAATTTTAACGATCTGTAAAACACCGAAATGAAAATTAAAAAAAAAAACCCATCCAATTGGATCAACACTTCACAAGTAAAGTTCATAGCTAAAAATAATAATGAAAGCTTAGCCTTCGGTAAACTGAAACTTAAACGAATTTTATAAATGGGAGAGAAGCGGAAAGTAAAAACTTAGGTGGATTCCATTAAATTACACGTGAAAGAAATTTTGTTAAAAATTTTTAAGACAACTGTTTTTCTCTATAAAATAAACATGCAGAAAAAAATATTTGAGTATTTTTGTACGCTACTTACTCCATAATACGTTATAAATTCTACCGACATATTATGAAAATCTCTTAAATGAATGCCTACCCCATATTCCTATAATAGATTACAACTCAAAAGATATCCCCAAATCAGTCTTCCGAATCTAATTCAGCGAAATATCACGAAAACATCTTACCTTAATGTACAAGTATTAAAAAAATGGAAAGAGTTTTTTTTTTATTGGCATCATCAGTAAACGTCCTTGAATTCATAGATGAATAAGTTCAGTAATGTCCACCACCCGCTACAATACAGAAGGTGCAGAATGCAGTAGTTAGAGGTTTTCTTTGTGTTATGATACCGTCCACTAGCAACTCGGTGAAAGTAAACACCAGTAAGATCGTATCGAGTGGTGGCGTTTCCAAGTGTCAGATCGGAAATAGATTGAAACCTTAAGGACCAATAAAAACACGAAAACAAGAGGAAAGAAATGGCCATTAATAAATAATTTTAAAAAATTAGATAGAAAATCTATTAAGAGGAACGGCTGCTCTGCCTGTTTCATACATAACTTAATTTTGGATTTAAGGCCAATATTTTGGCCTCAAAGATAAGTATTCCCATCCAAACTGAATGACATGTTTTTTTTTTTAAATTAAAGGTTTAGTAAATATCTAGTACGTACGAGAAGTATTTTATTTATGTTTCTTTTAAATTATATATATATTCATAATTTTAGAGGCAACTTAGAAAATTATTTGCGGGTTTACCATACTTAAAAATATATATTATATCTGCAATGTAAAGATGATTACGTAAATAAAAATATAAAAATTAAACATTTAAAAAAAAAAGTTTTTTCCGGTCGATATTTTAAATTATGTACGTCAAATTTAATTTAATTTAAAGTCTACCATAATGTTAATTTAAATTTTTTAAATTTTAAATTTTAAATTTATTTTATATTTAATTATATTTTCAAAGCAGACGGGGTAAAACTTTTTTTAAGTCACCATTAGCCCGCAAATAATTGTTAAAGATGCCTTTAAAATCGCGAAAAATCAATTCCTTTAATGGCCTATATTTCATAATGTAAAACAAAAATAAATAAAATACTTCTCATACGTACTAGATATTTACTAAACCTTTAATTAAAAAAAAATATATATATATATATCTATATATATCATTATGTTTAGTTGAGTATTTTGACCTCAAATCCAAAATAAAGTTATGTATGAAACAGACTGCGCAGCCGTTGGTCTTTAGCAAGCCTTCGTTATTATTTAAATAATGAATTCGTATAGTGTGACATTTTATAATAGACATTCGAATATGAAAAAACTGAATGTGAGGAACATAATTTTAAAAACATTTTTAGCAGCTTACTATTTTCATTAGTAATGATAAAATATAGTTCCCTTTTATTAAATGTATACATTTTCTTGCCTAGTTATATGAAGACATAGTAAAATAGTAACTGAGACGGGACAGTAAAATGCTTTATTTTTATATTTTTTAAGTAATATGTTTAAAACAATATACTGGGTATTAAATAAATATAGCATAGAGATGAACACGAGAAATGTATTTCGGGCGTGTTTCATGCTCTGGTATTCGGCCTTCAAATTTCTAGTACAAACATTAGTTAATCGTAATTTTTTCATGTTGATCAAACGGAATGAAAATATATAATGCAGGCAATGTGAGAGAGAGAGAAATATGTATTTTTTGTATTTTCATTGGCTCTTTCGGGGTTGGAACCAAAAGGTACTAAGTCAAAGACACACCGGCTTCCATTTAAATCTACGTGGAAGGCACTTCTTGTGTGTATTCTTTATTATAGGATAATATAAGATCGATTTAATTCTATTTTTCTGGTATAGTTAGGAACCCATTGCTTCGACGACGCCAAACATGTTTAGATCGTGAAAATGTTGAACAGCACTTTCGAATGAATTCTATGAGCTTTCAAATGTAAAATGTTAACAGTTGAACATATAAATAGCGTTTACTCTACGGGGATTCTCAATTGCATCAGTAGAGTCTCAGATTTCGATATCGGAGAAATTTATCGAAGCATAGTTTCGTTTTTGTTTCTCCAGAGGGCCACTTCACCCTTTGTCCCGGGCTCCTGTATCAACCCGATTCACCTGAGCCAGACTCCCTCTAGGGGCGCTCGACCCAACTTATTGGCCGCAATTATTATTATTGGAAATATACAAAGTTTAAAGTTATCTCCGGAGTAGAGTGGCCCTGGATGGGAGCGAAGATGCTGATTGGATGGATGCATGAATAATTCACTTATATCCCAATACAACCATAAAGCATCCTTACTCCAATATCCCCTCCCCCCACCCATTGCAGCCGCCCTTTCAGGCGGGCAAAATACGAGTCTTAAACCCTCATAAAGTAGTGCTCCCCCTCTTTAAGGATGCTCAGAATACCTGCAGATTGCTCTACACAATATGTATCAGTTCAATATGGGAAATGGGAAAATGTTTATTTTACGGTCCGAGTACGGTCAATGTATTTTTCTTTGTTTATTCAGGAAGAGATCGCGTAACTCCCGACGTAAAACGAACAATGCTCATTTAGGAATGCGAGTGGTATGAGTGCCTACTCCCCACTATCTGGATATATGACCGCATTAAAATAACAGTCATGTTATAAATACGTAATGCTTAAATATTTTTACCGAAATTTTTGTGTTTTTTAAGAATTTGTTTTACTCCACTAAGTTAATTCCACGCAAACAATGGTTTTATTCATTGTTCCTAAAAGCTCTAGATCCGGCGCTTTTAATTATCAGAGCTAATTAAAATAACTTTGAAATTTGAAAAAGAGTTCCGCAATTTGTACCCTTTAATGGAAAGGACTAACAAAGGAAATGTACAAGTAATGTGGTCTCATTTCGAAAGTTAGTCCAAAGTTCAACCATTCGCTTCAAATAACACCCCCCGCACGAAGAGAGAAGAACTCCGCTGGTATTTCCTTGTGCATAAATATACCAAGTTTTAATAAAAAGTTGGACGAATTTATTATGTCTCATTGTCACGCTTCCATACCGTCCCGCGTCGCGCACCCGCCCAGCCAGCGGCCCGCGGCTAGCTTCACCCACTGCTCACTTACTACACAAACTGTACGTAGTGACTTTGTATGTACTACATCCCCATCAACTTTCACTAGGTAAAACCAAAGAAAAACCTTTGTGGACCTGTTGAAAAATGTGCACGATTTGAAGAGAAATCTAGGCTTTAATTTGGTGAGACTTGCCAAAAATCGGCAAATCTGAAATAAAAAAATAACGAAGGCAGATGTTCAAAGAAGGCTCATGAAGAGGAATACGGGGGATGGAATGAAGGCATTTTTTGGTGATGTTGTATTGTTTTGTGTTGAACGTAATGATATTTATAAATGAAATAATGAACCACAGTTACAAAAATAAAATCGATCGAAATTATATACAACGAGGACATTCACAGACATAAAACAAGGATGTGCAATGAAATCAAACTACAAGAAAGAAAAAAGGCAATTCGCATAACAGTTTATTCTACAAAGTGATAAAATGGTATAATGCGCTGCCGGAAACCATTAAAATTAAATAAATTAAAAAATTCTAAACCGATGGTAAAAACCACATTAAGTTAAGGCTGCTCTCTGACGGTCCGGTGAGGAACGAACTTTTCACTGCTACTGGAGACACTGCGCAGAAAAGTCCCACAATGGTCTGCGTTGCAAACCGTTACCTTATTTTAGCAAAACTTGACTTTTCTGTGCAGTGTCTGCAGTAGCGAGTGAAAAGTTCGTTCCTCGCCGGACCGTCAGAGAGCAGCATAAGAAAGAAAAATTTAATAGTAGATATATAAGTTATATTTAGTATAATTTCTTCAAACGATTGGTAACTTTATGGCGTCATTATTAATTAAATAATTAAAATGTACTTTGTTTTACACCACTTTTATAAAAATAAATAAATATCTCTACATGTTTCGACAGCCATGCTGTCATCCTCAGGAATATATGAATACTAACAAAATAATTTCAAGAACAGACAAATGATAAAAATTAAAACAATAATTATAAATATAAACAAAAAATAATTAAAGTAGGTAAGTAATTAATCAAAAATGCTAATAAAACATAATAAATATACTATAATAATTATTTTTATTTATAATTATGAAACATGTAGAGATATTTATTTATTTTTATGAAACTGGTGTAAATAAAGTATTGTACATTTTTAATTATTTAATATATATTTAGTATTTTTTAAATTTAAATTTACAAATAACTAAAAATGAATTAATAAAATACTATTTTTTTTGTTCCGCCGTAAAGAAAACTTATTATGGATATAATTCATTTCTTTAAAATTTATTTAAGATATTTGATGGCTTCTTTACAAAAAAAAAATTGTGACGTTGGAAACATCAAAATATTTATTAATTTTTTATCTTCTTAATACTTTTCTATTGAAGTAATTTGTAAGGGTTTTTTTTAAATTTCATTTATTATATATTATAATTATATCATCAGAAGGTTTTTTTAAAATTTATTATTTTATTTATTAAAGCACCCGCCAAACAAGGCGAATGCTTGTATCATGCGATTATTTCATGAGTTTTGTTTTTGTTTGTCAAATTGCTATAATTCGATTGGCATTTTAATTTCGTACAGTTATTTTATCAACACACATTTAAACCGGTGAAATACTTGGGTGAAATAATAAAAAAAAAGATAGGTCCGAGTTCATCCCAACAACACCTCGATGGCAATCTTAGAATTTGGGGTTGAATTTAACTAGAAGACAGGTACTTCCATTGTTATCAGGGCCCAACAGATACCTGCTCTGGCTGTTAAATGATCAAAGGTAGGGTCGTCATCAAGGCTTTAAATAAATATTTAACCAAATCCAAAAGGTTTTACTTCCCCAAGGCGATGAGATTGTCCAACACGTTCAAAAATAAAACGACACGAATGCGAATAAAGATGCGCAAACACATTTTTCATATTTTACTATTTGTTACTAGTTAGTTTGAACACTTAATATTTTCTCATTATTAAAGATAATATTAATATGTATATCTCAAATGAAACATGAAACAAAAAAAAAACACTGAAAATGAAAAGGTCATCGAACTGCTAATGACCGGTAACGACCGGTCAGTGGCTGAGTTGGCATAGCGTTTGGGTCTCACCCAGTCGTCGTGAGTTCAATTCCTCGGCTGGCTAAGTCCATAACCACTGTAAAGGAAAAAAAATCGATTTTCGTTTTTATCGATATCATATATCAATTATCAGAAGTACTGAGTTAGAGTGTTGTCCCGGGAAGACAGAGGTACTGGGTTCGATTCCCAGATGCGACCGATAGGAGAGATTTGTTAATATTATCTTCTATGATTAAATATTATAATGAGGTTTAAAAGCCTCAATAAGATATTCCAATGAATTTATCAGAATATTTGTTCTTATTGAACCATTATGAAAAAGTATATAATAAAAAAGGGAAATGGTCTATTGTCTTTTTCAACATACTTACACAATTTTAAAAGTCTATAGCTCGTGATCGCGATGACTTTGTGGAATGAAAGTAGTTTAAAAAATTGCAGAATTTTAAATGTTTTAGTTTTTCACAGGAAACTGATAATTTTCGCTGCATTACTAATAAAAGTTAGTTCACTGAAATATAATATCATATCTAAATATATATGTATTTTCAAAATTCATTGTACTCTGTGTATTTTTATTTGCCTCTATTGTTGCATTAAATAATTATGTCCATCTTACGATTTCACGAACGTTATCAACTTTCCGATTGCTAATCACAATAATTCAAGAATCAACTTCCATGTAACTTGGTGATCGACCGGGTTTCGCTACTACCGTAGCTTCTTCAGGGCAGTATACAACTGAATATAAAGTATACGGGTTGTATACTGCCCTAAAGAAGCTACGGTAGTAGCGAAACCCGGTCGGCAAAAGTATAAAATAAAAGTGATGTAAACAAAGTAATTGTTTTATTTTTTTTAATTTATTACAAATAAGTTTATTTAATTCGTACTATCCATTACATTTTTTACTTTTATTATTATTAAAATTTTACATACTCAATTCCACTAAATATTTTACTTTCAAATTTTTTTTTTTGAAGTATACAATACAATTTGCATTGTATTCCCAAGAGTTAAAAAACTCATTGTGGGATCATATGCAGAACCTACAGTACAGTTTTTAGAAATACACATAATATTTAAAATACATAATTAATCTTCACAGTACATAAACAATATTTACAACACATATTTTGCATTTGTAATAAAGGCATCACTGGTACATTATAATATGATTGTACAGAGACACTTATTATAAAGAAACACATCACTGGCATATTATATAGTTCTACTTATTACGGAGACACATCACAACATTAATCCTTAAGGTTAACTTACCTTTTAATTTATTTATTTTTTATTTTTTATATGAATACCGCACAAGAGTCCCAACTGCTCCCAAACGTCTGGAGCCGGTGAGACTATGGCATTACCAATTGGGAAATGGTGTGAGGCTGAAGGTATTGTGGAGGGGAATGAGAAAAGGAAGCGGAAGATGGAGAAATACCTGGCTATTCAGATCTGGTCACCAAACACGGCTAAAAGCCATTTAAAGCAACGTTTCTTTTCACCAGAGCGATACTGAGAGTATCTTTCACTCTGGAACGTGCTCAAATATACTATATATTATTTTTAAACAAATTAATTGTGAAACAGCACAAATTAATTAAATAAAATTTAATTTGCGCACGCCGGGATTTGAACCCGCGACCTTCGGATTCGTAGTCGAGAGCCTTACCCCTTGACCATGGAGTCTGTCAAAATGCAGGCAGATATACACATGTGTATGTACATGTACGTATGTGTTTATGTACACGTACTGTGTGCTGTACATAAGCAAAAAGGGAAATATTTATTTATTATTTATTTTGTAAATGCTGTTTTTTAGAGATATCAGATGCTAACATATTATTGCTCTAAATTGTTTAATAACAAACACCACCTTTGATGATTTTTTCGGTCGTTGATACAAAATATTTGATACGTTTTACAGAAATTACCCATTCTTCACACTTTTTAACCGTTATGTAATATACAATATGTCTATACTATTTTTTTATTGTACTACTTTTTTCTCTCTCATATTATACAATATGAACGAAGCTTATCTTACTCTCCTAAAACGAGAACTTCGCAGTTGTATAGTTACGGTATATTTACTGTAAAAAAGTCTGAATTGAATAAATAAATAAAAATTAATAAAAAAAAAAATTTGAAGCCGTAGTTGAACAGTAGAATTTTAACCTATTTTAGTGTAGTAATGAGATAATTAAAATTTAAACCGACTTCGTGTCTGATAAAATAAATACGTTTAGCCTAAATTAAAAAAAAAACCTTTGCATGAAAAGAAAAATAAAATTTTAGCTTGCTAAGGCAGAATATTATGATGAAATATCTGCGAGTCATTTACAGAGATGGTGTTTGTTTAGATGCGGTGCTATAAAACGCAGTATCTACGGGCCGTAGTATCGAACCAACGCCGTACTGGTAATATCCCCAAAGTTACTAGAGCTTATTTAGTATAC
Organism: Halesus radiatus; assembly: GCA_022606495.2. NCBI lineage: Eukaryota > Metazoa > Arthropoda > Insecta > Trichoptera > Limnephilidae > Halesus > Halesus radiatus. Next base: position 116,667 of record JAHDVE020005284.1, on the reverse strand, counting down.
ATACCGCGGTAGTTAGATTTACAAGGAAAGTTTTGACTGGCTCCCACCGCCGTAGTACGGAACGCCATGGAACTTGTGTTTCGTTTTTTATTCGGAACTAAAGCGCTCGGTCAGCGGGCGAAAGGCTATACATTATATTACACCGAGTACAAAAATTATAAGGGATGTTTATTAGAATTCTTCTGATCTAGAGAAAGGAATGCAGTATTATGAGCAAGTACTCGTAATATCTATGCGTATATGGCTTGGATATTTAGGGCCTACGGGCGGTGAAAACAATATAAAACTGACAAAAGAAGAATAAAAGTAAACAATGCAGTCGAAATGATATTTTTATGGTTCTGGGTTCGATTCGCAGATACTATCCATGCTTTTTTTTATATTCTGTGTTTTTTTATTTGTTTCATATTTCGTTTGAGATTTGTTAATATTACGAATATCTTCATTGATTAAATGTTACAATAAGGACCATAAGCTTCAATAATTTTTTCCAGTAATTTGAAAATTATTGTTAGTAATAATAATAAATAATTTCTTAATTTCCGGATGTGAGGAGGTTAGTGCAACCCTATACGCCCCATAGGGAGTTTAAAAACATAAATGATAACTGATAAAAGAAAACAAAATAACAAAGAAAGAATGAGAGATATAATAAACAAACAATAAATATAAATTACATAACATCATCGATTTTGCGCTTCTATTTCGTTAATTATACAACGGATTGAAAATTGTTGGGGCAAATATCTTACTCCTATTTTGTTCCATACTCGAACCTGAGGTCTGACGGGATTCCATAACGAGGACATTTTCGGAGTTGATAATCCTACCCCTCTTTCCTGCTACCCTGGTTCTTATTTGGACTGCTAATCCGGGAACTCGCCCTTCCGCGAACATAGAGGAGGTACTGCAGTCCCCTGCAAGGCCGAACATCATACGGTACGCGTTATTGAATTGCACCCGAAGCCTTAATTTTGAAGCTGCCTCAGAGCTCGCATGTACACAAGGTGGTACGGTAAACAAAGAAGAGCGTACTTTTTACTCGTGAACTGTAGAGCCGAAATCTTGTACTTGGCATGTTTAATTTTATGCTCAGTCAATGCCTATCAGTGTCGTGATCATCCGTTAGCTTGCTGATAACTGGCACTGTGGCCTAAGTATGTGGTTACTTCTACATTTTAATGTAGATCACCATTCTAAAAAGCTGGGGAATACTTTTAAAGCTTTAATTAGTTTTGTCGTCATTTTCGATAACAAACATTACTCTGATATTGGAGGCCGTCCAGATATTTAGGAAAGCTCGCAAAAACAGAGAAAAACAAAGAAGTTCAGCATTTTTTCGACTAATATAATATAATATTTTATCCTCAAGCCCGACAGCACCATAATTCATTTTGACGAGTTTTCCTTTGTGTTACGTTTAAGTTGCTGTGTGTATGAAAAATATAAACAAACACATCGGGGGGAACACCTTACCGGTACACGATATTAGTACCGTACGGGGCATAGTGCCTATATACTCGTAGGTATTACAGCCCGCTCGTAAGCATAGTAAGTATCATGTCCAGGGGTGGACTGGCTAGCAATATGGGCCTAAATACATTAAAAACCAAATATTTTACTGGACAATTTATAATATATTCACATTTTCGTCGCATTTAAAATAGGTGTTACACAATTAGTCTTTGGCCCGGTATTTCAGTATAATTCAGAAAAGTTATGGATTTTTAAACAAACAAACACAAAATTCACAAATAGCGTCGTAAGCATAGATATCAATAATTTTACACGCTTTTTCTAATACATTTTAGTTTTATTTATATTAATACCACACAGGAGGTTGCGAGGACAATTTCCCTCGGGGTATGTGTCATCTTTGGCGATGGTGTTTGGGGGTTTTTTGAGGTAATGAAGTTCTGGGAAGGAAGAGGGTATGAGGGGTAGGTAGGAATCTGATAGTCAGTATGTCCAGGAATGACGGATGTATTAATCCATCCCTCCCACTGGGTGCAAGGCGATGGCTCGAGGGAGCCCGGCTGGAGAGGTTCAGGGGTTCCCTTCATGCTAGGTAAGTAGCGAACCACTTGGGGTAGCAGAAGTTGAGAGTTAGTTATGCAATGAATGGTTCCCGGTGCGGCGGTATCCATGCCTGCCTCCTTATTTCTAAGTACATGAGATATGTATAAATGTATTGAATGAAAATATTTAACTTGGCGGAAGACGCGTAGAAGGAAGCATGAAGAATGAAAATATTTAACTGGCGGAAGACGCGTAGAAGGACGCATGAAGAATGAAAATATTTAACTTGGCGGAAGACGCGTAGAAGGACGCATGAAGAATGAAAATATTTAACTTGGCGGAAGACGCGTAGAAGGACGCATGAAGAATGAAAATATTTAACTTGGCGGAAGACGCGTAGAAGGACGCATGAAGAATGAAAATATTTAACTTGGCGGAAGACGCGTAGAAGGACGCATGAAGAATGAAAATATTTAACTTGGCGGAAGACGCGTAGAAGGACGCATGAAGAATGAAAATATTTAACTTGGCGGAAGACGCGTAGAAGGACGCATGAAGAATGAAAATATTTAACTTGGCGGAAGACGCGTAGAAGGACGCATGAAGAATGAAAATATTTAACTTGGCGGAAGACGCGTAGAAGGACGCACGAAGAATGAAAATATTTAACTTGGCGGAAGACGCGTAGAAGGACGCATGAAGAATGAAAATATTTAACTTGGCGGAAGACGCGTAGAAGGACGCACGAAGAATGAAAATATTGAGTAACATATGACAATGTAAAATATTTCTGCAAGCATTTCCTGTTATTGAAACACTACCCTAGAAAAAAGTAACTTATTCAGGTACTTCTGTCGTTTGATTGTAAGCTATGGTAAGCTACATTCAACTTGCAGCGGGTATACCACAATAAGGTAAATAGAAAAAAGCCCTCCAACGATATTGCAGCCGTCCGACGCAGTCACCGGGACACTGACCCATTCACGAGGAATGGCAGCGCTTGAAAGAAGGATTCGAAAGTAACGTCTACGCGACACGAATCAGGAAACCACACTTTATTTTGTTTCAGAGATAACCGTCATCTTTTTTTTGGCTACATCTGATGGAATAATTGATTCAAACGTTTTGGTATGGAATACTCCAATATGAACATTTTGGCTAAAATTTGAATTAAATGGGTTCGCGGCGCCATAACAGTCCTCCCCTGCATGCAATCCCTACTCAGTGTAAAAAGGTATGACGCGCAAGTTTTTACGATCGGCTCCGCGGAGGCTTATGTTTAATTTAACAATCTCTACCGAATACGCGCCGATGAAATATGCAATGCCAGCGCCGGGACTATTGATCCGGAAAATTAGAAAATCCACAACCTGCAGCGTGGTGTGATGGACCTCCAGACTCTGGATGGCGCGGCGCGGTAGCCATGCGAAACGTCAAACCATTTGTAAATCATTTTTCACAGCTGATTAATGATGGGGCTCAAGTGATCCGATGCGTCCCATGGGATGGTTTAAATAAACTGCTGCGCGTAGTCAATTTATTTAAAAAGTTTTATTCTGCGATAGGCTTTTTTTTAATTCCAGAAAAAATTACGTTTTAAATTATTTAACGAAAAAAGTTTTTAAATAAATATAAAGAATAATTGAATTCGTAAAAAAAACAGTTTAAATATTTTGCTAATTGAATTTCAGCGAAATCATTTTTTTTTAAACATACCTAACCTTTTTTATGTATTCTGTAAGACAATGATATAAATTGCCCCTCCTCATAGCTGATGGATTGTTTGCCATATCGTATATATACATGTTTAAATGTACGTTATCACGTTGTTGTGTAAAATATGTTCATACTTGTGACATAAATAAAGAATATGAGTCAATGTTTAAAAAGAAAATATAATAATATTCACTCCCAAAGTTAAGTAGTTAAGTAGTTAAGTATTAAAAAAAAGTATAATTATTGTTTTCATAGCTAAAATAATTTTCAATGTTTCAATTTTTAAAAACGTCCGAAACATTCGAACTCTGGCGGCATATGCGTGATGTCACACGTACTTTAATTATGTCGGTTAACAGTAAGGCGGGTTGATATAAAATCAACCAAATCAGTAATAAATAATTAACAAGAATTTAAAAAAATACATGAATACATTTGAAATAATTTGTATGCGGCAGTAACGATCCGTTTACAAGCTAAGGCAGCGCAAAAATTGCTCGCATTATTAATGCACGTGGTCGACCGACCGCAGACCGTGAGGGAGAGGCTTAAGTTCTATCAGAGCTCGCCGACCAATCACAGGTCATTTAAATCTCGTATGGTTTTAATCGTTTTTAAATGACGATTTATTAATTCTACGTACGATTACATGTAAAAATATATAATAATCCGGCCTCTGTGTTTCCTTCATACTATAACATGGGTCTGACCCATGTTCTTTCATTCATATTCAAAATATCAATAACGTCGTATTTTTCAATCTTGGCACTCTAGCTCACTCAATAGTTACGAGCCGCCACTGACTGTGTACAATAATTTTTTACTAAACTTCGTATTTTGTGATCATTTACTAAACGGGAAAGCTGGGAAACAAACCAAATGCATACCTAAAATTTGTACACGGAAGACATTTTTCACATGTGAACTTATCACATTAAAAACGTCTGGTTTTTGTGAATGGCTAAGGAACAACTTGCCGGTTTTTGTATTTTTTCCCTTCAATACGAATCACCCTTCTCCTTAAAGGGACTCTCTGAATAACATCCCCAAGATGATATACTGTGTCCCCACTCCTTTGTGGAGTTAATGTAAAAATAAAAATTTATCACTCCTTTCCCCGCAAGGATTGGCAGATAAGATGAAATGACATACGCTTCTTTCCTGTCACATATTCTATGCAAAATCTAAATCTATGCATTCTCTCAAATATAGGAACATGTCAATTATTTAGAATCTTTACTCGACTTGTTATATTTACCTAAACGACCTCAAGACTGTATCGGTTCTTTGAGAGGAAAAAACATGATTTAGTTCAATTGATCGTCACTTGTCTTCGCGGAACCCTAAACATTCCTTAAATTAAAACTCATTTAAAATAAATATATAAATACTGAGGGTGTATAACAGAAAATAAATCACAGTTTTCTACGTGCATGAAAAACTAGTGAATCAGGAAAATAAAAATATGTGTGGTTTGATGTTATTAAAATCCAAACAAAAAGCTGATAAAGATTTTAAATGTTTGATATTCAAATCCGATTAAAGCTACACTCGTTTTTGCTTATATTTATTAACGTATTGGTTTGCTGTTTAATCCTCCTAGTGTGCTGCTCTCCTTGATTCGTACGTGCATTTAAAAATGCTCTAATGATTCATGACTTTTAATAACAACGCATTACTAATGTATGAAATATTCCACAATTTCCAACAAATTTTTCGGCTTCGCACTCGAAAATGTTGTTTGAAACAGTGTTTTTATTTTTTATTTTAAAAATAAATAACTGAGAGAAATTTTAATAATTCACCAAAATATGCCGTCATTGCTTATGTTTAGATATTATTTCAGGTATTCAAATTATTTTGTTTTTATACTGGAAAATAACGCATGCTGAACGAAGTGATCAATTATAGATATAATTGCTATGTAGATAGATACAAGTGGGAAGAGTGCAATTTGTTGGAGGAAATCCTAACCAACACTTTAGAGAGCCCTCGTCTGTACACCTATGAATGATTGTTAATTTTTTTTTGTGATTCGTGTTTCGGTAACAAAGTATAGGGTCTTAATAACTAAACGCCAATTATTATGATTAATTTAAATTATAAATCCTGGCAGGAAGATATCAGTTATTTTCATTTATAATATAATACTTATTATAATATAATACTGCTCAATGCATTTTTGCAGGAATCACATAACGTGAATTAGGTTTATGCATAGACTTTTTTGTTCACCTTCATCGTAGGCCGCGCTGCCTTTAAATATTACAAAAAAAATCAATGAAATGGCCGAGAATCTTATCTACATCCATGGTGACTATATAATATAGCATTCAATATTAGACAATCAACGTTTCGAAACCCATTAAATCCCGTTTTAAAAAAAAGTTCCTCCTTACCCCGGAAGGCACAGTAAAAGAATTTTGAATAAATTCAGTACTATATGACAAAAACACACATATATCTCGTACCTACATAAAGCAGGTATAATAGGTAATTGGCAGATACCTGAAAATTTCGCGTTTTGCGATAATGCAAATGTTTGTCCGAAATTAGTCATTTTTGGGCGAAAAACGCAAATTTTCTCCATTTCCACGCAAATAACGCGAAATTCTAAATTTTCTAGTAAATAACGGCGACTTTTCGTATCTTTCAAGAAATATTCAGGAATATTTTAAAATAAGAACGTAATTTTGTCCTTTTTAAATATTTATTTGTCTATGGTTTTGTCAAAGTTTGTAGAGCCATAAAATGGAACGCAGCTAACTTCATTTCGAAAACAATGCGTACTGTTATTCTTTATTCGATTATAAAAAAAAAAACTGAAAGAAAGACAATATAGAAACCACTTTTGATGCTAAACACCAAAAAGGACACCTTTGTCTCAAAATACCACATTTTTTTTGCTGAAAAATAACTATAATTTCTCTGAAAATATCGTGAATTTCACCGAAAAAAGTGAATTTATTCTGAAAATAAAAACACTTTTCCAAAAAAAACAATAACACTTTTTTAGGTTAGTAATTTTTAGTAACCGTTTTATATTTAATAGAATTTAAGGAAAAACAAAATATAAAAATAAATGATTTAAAAATTTACTTTGTATCCATCACTTTATTAATATTCACAGATATCAACATATTTAGAAAGCCATGCTTTCTTCATCAGGAATGAAGAAAGTATCGCTTTCGAAACATGTTGATATCTGTGTATATTAATAAAGTGGCTAAAACAAAGTGATTTTTTAATTCATTTATTAATAATGACGCTACAAAGTGAATACCAATCTCTTGAAGAAATTATAAAATCTATAAAGTTTACTTCCTCCTGTCAAAATTATCAGCATGCGTACAAACAATAAAAACCACAATGAAAGGAAGACGTGGCACGATAAAGTGAATCAAATACTTGAGTCGGGCCATGTCAGAAGTCGGAATAACAGAAGACAATGTATGAGACGTTGTATGAAAGTGAAAGAAGCAAGAAGTGTATGCCAAGATCGAGTTGTTTGGCGGTCCGTTCTCTCTGCCTACCCCTGCAATGAAGCGGCGTGATGGTTAGTTAGTTAGTTAGTTAATGAATATAATATTATCATGCAAAAATAAAGCAGCTCTAACTTTTTATACAATACATAATATTTAAAACAATACATTACGAATCCCATCAACACAAATAAGTAATAAGAATTCCAATTACCGTTTGAATAAAAAGCTTTTTAAAGGTATTGAAATATCGCAATTATAATTCCATACTCTTAGATCTGTTTTAATAATAATAATATCTTTATTGTCATTAAATTTAACTATAACTAAAATACATATTTAATAATGTAAATGTACGGTGGTTTATAAAGTAAAATAGAAAATAATATAATAATAGTTATAGTTGAAGTTTCACATAACCCGCCTCACTAGGCTAGCCTGGGTTGAGGCAGTAATTTAGCAAATAATTTTATTTTTAAAATACCTATGAATATATACTTATATTAAGATATGCTTCGGAAATCGTTGAATCAATAATAATTTCGACGTTAATATTCTATAAACGGGTTTCTTATAATAATATTCAACTCAATTTACACAGTTTTATTGTAATAATATAAAGCTAAGTGTGCATGATACGGTTTAGTTTGATCTAATCTAATTACGCGTGTAATGATTACAGAACTTGGGTACATATTAATATAACGTATGTACATACAATACATAATCTGTTTGGCTTGATTAAACAGAACCTGATTGCAATTAGCCGTTTTTCTAATCATTAATACCTGATTAAACCGGATGAAGAGATATTGGTTGCGATATTAGATTATTGAGTTCGATATCCTTCATATTATTTCCAGAACATAATTAATATTAAGTACCTTGACCAGTGGCGTGCCGTAACTTTTTTTCAGTGTTCGTGACTTTTCGTGATAGAAAGATAATGTTGGGTATTTTTAATAAATACATTATTTTCTATTCCAGAATGTCGGGAGGTTAGTACAAACTCACGCATCCTATAGAGATAGAGCATAATGTACCTATATACGTACATTCAAATGAATTTGAAAAAAAGTTTTAAGAAAATAATCGTGTTGAATAAAGCAAAAAAATTAAAATATTTACATGATATTTGATTAATCTTGGGATCTGTAAACAGAGGCATCCTGCGGTTTCTGCCATGCTAATAGAGTTGCTCGTGATAGAGGATGATCGGACGATGGAGTAGACGCTTCTAACCCAGTTTATCTTTGAGACAATAAGAGGGCCGATTTTTTGTAGACGTGTTATTAAATTTTTCAGCGAGGAAAATAATTTTTTCAGTATTTTATTTAATTTTTCTATTTACATTTTACAAAAAAAAAATTACAATTCAAAAAAAGTCCAGATAAACTACTTTTTTGTAGTTTGTCTAACGGGAGTTTGTTATTCAAAACTCAAAATTTACAGTTAAGGTTACAAAATGTACATCTATATAAAATAAAAAAACATTAAAAACATACGTAGCAAACTTAAAGAAAAAAAAAATTGTGGATTAAAGATGTAGAAATCTTTTAAGCATGGTCTAGCTAGCTACCCACGCAATTCTTAAAATCAGTTCCGTGAATCCAGCCTGTGCCATCAGCCCAAACACTTTCTACCATACGAGAGAAGAAGGATGCTTGAAATTTAATCTTAGCAAAACAAAAGTCGTTCTCCAAACCAGCAAGAATACCGTTTTTAGGGAAGAAATTTTCATTGACATAACTTCTGTTAACTCATTTCTATCATTATTACCTTGAATTTTATTATTATATGGAATAAATTAATGCTTATTTTTCAAGCAGGTCAATGGAATAATTTCAGTTTATTACAATCTTAGAAATAGATTTATTACATTACCCCGCAGTATAATGTAAAGGAGTGAGTAGGTAATGTTTTGTTTATACTATATTGTAGTAAACCTACAGTTAATTCTAAAAATCTGCAAATATAAATACGCTATGAAAAGTTTCAGCAGGCATTTGTTAAATCGCTTTGTAACATTAAAAACCTCATCCCATCCGACTTAATCTGATTTTCCCAGTTTTGTATAAATATTATTTGAAATTCGGGGATTAATACTGTTTTAGGAATATTTATGTACAGGAGTTGAGTTTACCATAAGGGATTGTTTCCGTAACGATAATATAATGCAGACGTAACACGTGTGGGGATTTTAAACTTTGAGAAATTCGAAGGCTCAATCTTCAACAAAAATATTGGGGAAGGGAATATAACGATAATGCAAAAATAAAAATGCCGAAAAAAGTATATTCGAAAATCATTGCTATCTTGGTTTTATTTTTGAGGCGAAGGATGTGTCTCAATTCCTCTTACTTCCCAAGTTAAGGGGCAACTTTCAATTGTCCATCATAAGGACTTCTGTGAAAAAAAAACACTTTTATAGTCGGTACTTGTGTGAATTATTTTTTTTGTACCTACTGCATTATACAATGCTCAGAGAATTTTATATAAATCCTTTTACTATGGAAATAAAAAAACATGCCATAGAGCGACCGTATCATGAAGTAATGATTTGATTTTGAAAGTTTTGAAGTAAAAAAAAATACGCCATAAAAAAAATCGTTTGATACTTCATAGGCACAACAAAACCTGATGTAAGTAAAAAGCTTCTTATTTCGTAAACTAAGTAAAAAAATCGTTTGATACTTCTTATGTACAACAAAACCTGATGTAAGTAAAAAGCTTCTTATTTCGTGAACTAAGTAAAAAAAAAATCGTTTGATACTTCTTAGGCACAACAAAACCTGATGTAAGTAAAAAGCTTCTTATATCGTGAACTAAGTGCTTGGGATACAAATCTCGATAAATAATGCTTTTTTGTTGCTGATGATGAACACTTCACATTATTAGTTTTTCTTATTAAAGCAATGTAACACTTCGTTTGCGTCTAGATGCAACTGAGATGTGTTTTATTGACTTTATCTCTGTTTAGTGTACACGATAACGATGCGCCTAGTGATGAGATCATCTTGCCATAATCTAGTTTCCCAGGGCTGATTTAATAGATGAAACGAGTGTTTGACTTACGGAGAAAACTGATATTCTAAATAATAAAATGAAAACTTGGGAAGTAAAATATAATGATTATAAAAAAAAAAGTACCTTAATCTCATAGTTAAATAGTGTAATGAACAATGGTTGAAAAATATGTGACATATAATATGACATCTCGTCTTTTTTTTGACAGATGAATTTAGATTTCAAAGCGAAGAAACTAATGATGGAATTAACATTGTGCGCTAAAAACACCAGTTGTGTTGACCAAAAAATATCAGAAAAAGCTCTTTAATTTTCAAGATGCCAGAGTTTGTCATTAGAATCTTTTGCTGCATCAGAATGTAGATTTAAGCGTTGGAATTTAGATAGAGTAAGTTAAAAACGGTACCTTGCTGCAACCTTGCGGAGGCCCGTGATTATATTCGGCGTTGAAAATATTATGTACACCATTTAATTTTTTTTAATAGTTTTAGAGTAAATACCTGTAAAAATGGGCTGTTTAAATTCCACGACGTCATAGGTAACCTTTAAATAGTTTCTGCTGCATCAGCAAATATATTTCTACTTTGGAGGACAAAGGTAGTTAAAAACGGTACCATACTGCAACCTTGCGGAAACCCATGATTGTGATACAATGTTGAAAATCACGTATGTGTACATCTTTTTGACAAATCTCATCTCACAAAACAAATCTCATGCAGTATATTTCTAAAATTAACAGTATAACCGTAAAATCCAACATCCCATTCTTTTTAGAAATGATTCAGAATGTAAACTCATATTTACATAAAACGATATTTTCGATTCCATATTCTCAGGTACAATTATTGACGAAGTGCGTTCTAATCGTTAATTAAGAGATCAGTCGATCCGTCGGCAATAAACTTATTCCCCAATTCCCCGTGCGGTCCGCGGGGATATGTACCGGCTTTGGGGACCATTTGGGACAGCGGCGTTACCGGGGCCGCTGATCCAAGCCGGTTTAATGGCACTAACCGAGGATCTCGCCCGCCTCCTACGGGAGCTTACGCGCAGGTAACGCTCACACACTTTCCAAGCTAAACCAGCGGGTTAATGGGATCTCGATCATGTTCTGCGGTGACATTAAAATCACCTCTAAGTGGTTTGTATCTTTGAGAAAGTTAGACGTAAATAAAATATATGAAGCCAATCTTATTACTTATTAAACAGAAACTTTATAAAAAATGGTTTAATTAAATAAAGCAAAACGTAATACTGTTAGGATGCCATCTATTTTGAATTTCTAAATAAATAAAAATTAACTTTAGATTTAAAAAAAAATTAACTTTAAATTAGCTTTAATCAATACACCCACGTACCAGGGAAAAAAACCTCAAATCTGCTTTATATTCCAAAATTAAATACATTCTTTGCCCAGAAAAACCATAAATTCCATGCTACAAAATTATCTAATGACCTTTCAAATAAAAATAAAAATTCCACAGAGATAAACAAGTTCGAAAAATATATCAAAATATAGCAAATATAAAGATGATGAAATTATTAAATATATATATATATATTCATATATATATGTAGAATAATTTTCTCGGTTTACCCGGGTAATGTAGTCCTTAGAAGGACTTTTTAACTCCTGACGTTTCGGACAAATCACATTGTCCATCTTCAGAGGCCTTATGTCTTGAGTTTTGTTTTGAACTGATCGCTTGAGCGTGTCAAAAATCACTTAGGTTTTGACTTTTGGATTGAACGGACACGTTCAAGCGATCAGTTCAAAACAAAACTCAAGACATAAGGCCTCTGAAGATGGACAATGTGATTTGTCCGAAACGTCAGGAGTTAAAAAGTCCTTCTAAGGACTACATTACGCGGGTAAACCGAGAAAATTATTCTACATCTTACACCCGTGAAAATCTCAACCATATCATATATATATATATATATATGAAGACAGCATAAGTATAATACCAAGAAAAAAGAAAATAAGAGCAGTGCTTTTATAGGCATTATAATTTTTGTGTCACTTTATGTAAGAGTAAAAAATACGGTAAGAAATTAAATTGTCGGTTTCAAATTTTTAAATTATTATGAAAATGAGGGTGTTGGAACACGGGTGAAACCGGGTAGAAACTACTGCGTTTAATTATTGTCGAAGTAAAGGCTCTTTAAGACCTTTTGCAATGAGTTTGATTATACTGTTTGAGTCTATATATGAAATATGACGGACCCTCCAAAACCTAAACTACCGTTTCTTTTAATTGTTTCATAAGTTTGACATTTCGTGTCACGTTCACTATTTGACAGCACGGTGTTTAATGCGTAGTTCTAAAACATTTTTCGTTGTTGTCCCTTAGATATATCCCAACGCATTAATTATGAACACTACCTGCCAATCCAATCTATAAGCGAACACAGCCTTAACCTTTAGTGTTTCGAAACTTAGGCAGGTGTCCCGTTCTCTGTTTTCCATTTCGATATTCAGCATCTCCCGTGGGTGGTAGGAGGCGGGAGGTGGGGTGTTGGAGGTACTCCCGGATCCGTTCATCCGCCGGCTTTCCCAAAAGACCGTTTACCCAAAATATGCTATCTCACTGGAAAATTATATAAACGGCCTCCGATATATCGGTGGGATTGCGCTATCGAGACTCCGCTTCCGTCGTTTCGGTAAATGAACGATCACATTCCAGCCAAACGACAATACGTTCGTCCGTCTCAAAATACACTTTTATAAGGTAAAACTAAAAATATGGCATTAAAGAGATAACCCGCACATTCTCTTGTAGGTACGTAGTTACCTATTTATGTAAGGTAGGGAGGGATAGTTGACCATAGGGGTATGTTGGGCAATGGACATGTTTCTGCATGGTACGAACTTCACGGTAAGTGTACGTTGTACGCTGAAGTTCGGTAACCAACACGCGTGGGCGCCGGTCGACATTTGGCAATAAAGCAAGACGTACGGGTCGCATTGTTTTGTTTTTTCATACCGAAAAGCTAAAATTCATTTTCTCATAACTTCAAAACTGTTTTACGAATATTAGTCCATGTTAATGCTCTTCTATTAAGTGTTTATCTTATTTTATTATTTGAACAATCATTTTCTTGAAAGCATGTTTATACATAACCCACATATTGTTTTAAAAAAGGGGTCGGGATTAGATGGTCTTAGTTATATCTAACTAATTTCGATAGTAATAAATATGATAAATTCCATTAAAAAATATATATATATTTAGGGTTAAGGAGACATTTACTCGTAGTATTAAAATATTGAAATTCATTAATATGGTTTTTTATTTTAATTTTTTTTTATTCACAAGCACAATTATTATTTTGTTTTAAAATATTACTTGTCTGCTCTTTTTTTTAAAGTACAATTCCGTGTATTTGTGAAACAAACATATGACAAATGTCTTTTATGCTTTTGCAGCAAGTTTATATAATCATGTAAATTGTGTAACTGCTCAACATACCCTACACCTTCACCCAACTTACCCCATGCGTCGGGTGTGTTGAGCAACTCTGCCTTCCTTGACATAAACGCATTTTTATTCTTTGACGCATTATGAATAGTAAATTTATCTCACCACTTTGAATTTAGAAAAACCATTCTTTATTTTAGTGTATGTAATATAATTCTACGATAAACCCAAATAAGGTCATGCCACTTTTGATCTTAAAAAATGCTCACTAGCCCCTCCATACCCAGTTATTCATAAATTATCTGCTTAGTACGTGTGAATAGTTATCCATCTCTATTTGATATTACGTAAGTTTCACAGAGATGTTTATTTAATTTTGGGGTTTTAGCCGTTCTTTCTTCCAGAGCCAGTAGTGCATGTAATATAAATGGATAACAATAATAATATAGCGCCGTTTTTATGAAAAGCCACTTCAAGGGCGCTGCCCATATGGTTGTCTATGGTTATTAATAAATTATATGCTATTTGATATGCAATATCAAACCTATTCATATATATGGGTCTAGTTATAAATTGTAAAATGTCTCGTACCTATGTAAGTAATTGGGGTTAAAAATTTTGTAATTGTCTTTAATTTAAAATTTGACAATTACCATGTTCATTTTTTGTAATAGTGGTTGCGAAATTAAAAAAAAAAGATATAACCCAAAGACGGATGTTCCCTTTCTTCCCCTACCGTCTCCCTACCCCTCTGCCGATCCCGCCTAGAGGCTTTGTCCTGTTGTACTCTGATATATTGTCTCTTTCCCCCCCCTTTACTTTCTTTATCTTAATACATCTCTGCATTTTAATTTAGTTTATATGATTATGCTTCTGAAGAACATTGAGTTCAACCGAAACCGGTCAGCAATGTATAAATGTAATAAAGTTCTTTAAAAGAAAGAATTTATTTATTAAATATAATATCAAGCGACAAAGTGATAATAAATATTATCTTATTTTCGTATCAAATTTATATTCGTTGTCAATTGTGAAGCGTCCTTAGCGTGATATTCAAAATGATCCAAATGTAGCAAATATTTTGATTATGTTTTTAGATATGTAATCTTGGGCACGCGCCGGGGATCAGATGGATCAATTCCGTGGTATTTTTCTTATTGGTCAGCCCAACAAAAAACAACTAAAGCAAACATTTTCGGAATCCCACGACACCTGACCATCGAAGATTATCTTCCGCAGCTTCAAAACAATCAGGTTCGGCAAACAACGCCGGATCTGCGGGATTTAAAGTTAAAAAAAAAAATAAAACTGTTTTTAACGGGGCGGTGAGAATCACGGCTTAGGCAAGTGACGAGTGTTTTCTGTTTGTTCTACGTGAGAGTGGGATCAATGGGTGGTTTATGGGACTACCCCCCGCTGGATGCAATCAGTCCCACCCCTCCCGGCACTACAACATCCCATCCTTGTAATAGCGGGGAGGAAAAAATAAGGTCGGTTAAGAAGGGAATATGAATCACCTGCCAGCACACGTGATAAGCAGGATCTGCTAGATTTAATATTTATATACGAATTTGGGGAGGACGCGGCGCCCTCCCTTGTTGTATCTAGATTAACCGGATTCAATTTGATTTGGTTAACGGTGACATTTCCATCTTCAAAGAGAGCTTTATAAACCATTTCCCCCAAAACAAACTGATTTTCTGTTTTTATAAAATATATTGTAAGAATGCTAGAATATTGCTAGCGATAAATGTAATTAAATCGAGGTTTATCAGTCCTTTGAATATCATGTAAAGTACACATGGCTTTAGAGATATTCTATTACAGTTGTTTTTGTTAAATATTCAAGAATATCAACTCATCGGTACTAGGAAAGAGTTTTACAGATCTATCATATCATCTCACTAAAAATAATATTGCATTAGCTTCCAAAATAGTGATTTTATGTTGAAATTATATATTTTAATATTAAAAATGTTTCATAAACAAACGTTATGGAAGATTGTTATTTTTTAAATATAATGAATACATATTGCGATAAACGAACTTCTCAAAAATTCAAAGTCCCCCGGCTTAGAGAATATCCGGAAATTTAAAAAAAGACAATGATGTTTTCGGACCTATCTTAACACACCTGATTACCACAATCTTTAATACCAAATGAAAGATCTATTAACAAAGTGAGAAACATACTGACATAGGAAACTATAGATCGATTAGTATATCATCCGTCATAGAAAAGATTCTGGAAAAATACATATCCTTAAAACTAACTAAGTACTCGGAGTGCTTTTTCTTAATAGATCCCAATCAATGTGAATGAAAAAAGTACCGATATGTTACATCAGAATTTTTCTAACTAGGCATGTGCATAATGAATTGAATAACAAAATACATATTTTGGAACTGTTCATAGACACTTCAAAGGCATTTGATAATATAATTACCAATGAAATGATTGAATACTTTGGAGGCAATAGGAGTAAAAGGAAACATACTCAAACTATTAAAAAACTTCTTAATCAATCGCCAAATCCAGGAAAAAATCTCAGACAAATTTAGTAAAATAAGAAATGTCAAAACAGGATTTCCAAAAGGGTTAGTTTTATGATCAACACTGCATCTCTTATGAAAGAAATATTGATATGATTAATGACCTGTCCCGCCTATTCAATATGTGCATAAACCAAAATTATTTCCAATACAACAACTGTATCTACCAGCAGAATCAAGGGCTTCCGATGGGTGCGCCGACGAGTCCACTGTTAGCAGATATTTTTATGAATAACTTAGAAAATAAAAATTTTAATTGTAATTCATCACTTTTGAACAGTGTTCTTACATGGAAAAGATACGTAGACGATGTCTTCTGTATCTGGACAGGGACAGATCGGCAACTGACTAAATTCCTTCTTCTTATAAATTCATTCCACAAAAGCATCCAATTCACTTTAGAGATAGGCAGTAATGCATCGATTAATTTTTTAGATTTAACACTAACTTCAATAAATAACAGAATTGAATTCAACATTTTTCGTAAACCTACGTGCACAGATATAACAATACAAAACATGTCAAACCATCCGGTCTCACATAAACATTCTGCTTATCATTAAATCGTGCACCGGCTAGTAAAAATCCCACTATCATCTGTTAATTTCACGATTGAACTTACAAAAATTAAACAAATTCCTCTAAATAATGGTTATTCTACAAATTTAATTGATAAAATCCTCAATAAGAAACTTAAACTAATTTCAACAAATTCATTTTTATTTAATACACCTGAAAATAATAATAAAATAATAAATCCCGTTCAATGGCGCAGAATCTTATATATCCAACTTTTCCTCACTTAGCACAAAAAAATTTCCTTCTCACATTAAACCCGCGTTCTATACTGATAACAGTTTAGGTAAATTACTAAAAAATACTAAAGATAGAGAACATAAATTAAGCCACTCAGGTATTTACCAACTATGTTCTAATGATTGTCCATCGTTCTACATAGGTAAAACAACTAGAAATATAAGTATTAGAGTCACAGAACATTTAGGATGCTTAAATAATAATAACTTCTCAGAATTTGCCAATCATCTAATTTCCAAAGATCACACTTTTAACAAGGACACAGGGGTTACAATTCTTCACCGTAACAATAAAAGCAAAAAATTGGATAACTTAGAAGCACTCGAAATTAGAAAATCCCTTAATAATAATGCTAGTATTTTAAATAACCAAATTAACTTATCTTTTAGTCCCATTCTGAATATTTTCCCAATAAATCGCTCTGTTCTTCCCGGAAATCCTACAATTACCCCTACCCATTTGCTTACCCCCCACTCCAACACCGAAAATTTATATGTCTTGTCAATATTCTATATCATAAGTTAGTTTTAATATTCTCCTGATGAAGGAAGGGTGCTTCCGAAACCGGTAGAGTTTTGATAAAATAAAAGTGGTCTACAATAAATTTATGTGTTTTTTATTGTGAATTATGGCGAGCCACAAAGTTAATGCTTTTTACAAAAAAAATATAATTAAATAAATAGTTTTTTTTTTATAAATTTGATTTCAGTAAACGTCCTGAACAAGCTAAATTCTCTTTTTCTCTGTCAGTTGCTGTGTCAGAATGTTTATATTCACTGTACTTAAAAAAATATTTTTTATGAATGAACCATGGGAACCTTTTCTGAATAATGAATAAGAGCGCATTTGTTATCAGCATTCAAATCAGGAGACCAAACTTTGATTTAAAAAAAAAATCTATTGACCCATCAGTATACTATCATGTTTTGCTAAAGTTTTTGAATCACTGATATAAGAGTATAACTGACAGATCTTACTTTAACCCCCTTCTCTGCAATAGGCAACATGGGTTTTTCCTCATAGAACTATCAGTTAAAATCTTTGGGAAATTTGTAATTTTCCATTCAACTCATTTAAAGAATGATTACAAGTGGATAGAATTTAAACTAATTTCTAAAAAGCTTTTGATAAACACTCTATCTTACTAAATTTGTTTAATCACATAGGGACCTATTTAGTTGGGCAAAATCATATTTGTATATTAGAACACAACTAGTGATTATTAATTGATTCAAATTATCCCATATAGATGTAACCTTTGGTGTACCGCGAGGATCAAATCTTGATCCCTCGTTTCTTTTATTATTCATCTCATTGTACGGAAAAAAAACCTCAAGACTTCATACAAAGTTACTATACTCCATTGGTCAGTCACCATGAAACAGGCAGCCGCCTAGTATGGTGATCTAATGTATCTACTCCATGTAAATGTCTCCATTAAATATCATCTATTTTATTAATAAATAAATAAATGACAAATTATACAAAACTAATTTGACAAGTTTACTACTTTGAACGAATCCTTTCAAAATTCATTGTTTATTACACGATCACTGCCCATAATAAAACAGTTATCAATAACACTCTGAATAATGTTCTATCAAACCGTCAAAAACTCCGTTTCGGGGAAGCTATAAAAAATATGTATTGAATAAACCAAAACTATTTTGAATAAAATATTCACAAAGACAACATTTCCGGCAGACGAAGGACGGTACTGGCAACTGCGGCGGTTCTGGCTATGAAGCAAATCATCAATATTGAAAATAAGGGATCGTGTTTACAAATAAGATATTCACCCCCGCGGCATCTCATAAAATCGTTTGGATTTAATGAGCCCCAAGGATGCTGGGAGTGGTTTGGTACAGGGAACAGGGCACCAGGGGAGCAGAGGGTAGGAGGCTGCAAGGGGTGAAGCTTAATCCTGGTCCTGACGACGCATATCTCGCTAATGATGTATATTTCGACCTCTCCGATTGGTAAAATTGAATCCACCTAGTTTTTATTTATGTCAGCCATCCTCAAATTACCAAGTTCATTTGCAAAACAAGGAAGGGTCGGGTTTCTTGATACTGTGAAGAATGACGGATAGATTTCATAAAGAAAATCAGGTTTTTATCATATTTTCCTAAATGTAAGGAAACCTAATTATTTAAATGAGTGCTTAATAACAGATTATGTCAGTTTTGAGAAATAAGTATTTTAATAATTTTGTCATTTTTTATACAAATTTGTTTTTTAAATTTTGCGATCAGTTTTATAAATTTTAACAAGCCACAGAAACCTTTTTTTTTAATTTGCTGCGCTATACAGGATATCGACCATACGCAATAACGTATTTTAAAATAAAAATAATTATTGGAATTCAGAATCGTTATTCGAACGATCAAAGCTTCATCGGATAAAAAAAACTTGAGGGACTTAACTGGGTGAATGCGAATCGAGGCGAGCTCTGACGCCGGATTTCATCCGATCACCGGCCGAAGAACAGTCCAATTACACGGGCGGGCTGCCGGCGTACGGGTGTTGCGATGCGAGTGTGCCCCGTCCAATTAGCGCCGTTCGGCGGGATGCTTAATTTGCCCCCCCGATTGACGAAACTTTTGCTGATCTGCGCTTTGGGCTTTATTACGTGGCACAAATCAGACTCGACAGATTTTAAATCATTATCTTTCGGACGTGGGAGCGGAATTTTGCGATGATAAAGGTTCATCTGATTGAACGAAACGTGGATTATATAAAGATCTGCTTAAGATACGGCTTTATATTTTCTCACCAATGTTACGTATTACCTGAAAAACACCGAAAAAAAAAAATTACCGAAAAGGGGAATTAAACAATTTCATAACTTTTTTACTTTTTTAACCCACAACCTTTACCGTAGCGACGGACTGCCAACGGAACAGATAGAATAGTAAGAAAATAATGATTCGGGGGCTGTCTTCATAGCTCCGGGTAGCACTTAAATCATTAGTCTATAGTCCTATGGCCCATGTTTCACCCTATTCCTTTGATAATATCTAAAATGTTCTTCCCATCAAGCTGGAATAGTGTCACCGTAAGTGTTTCTTCTCCCTCTTCACATGTCTTGCAGTTATTGTAACTTTTCATTTCAAACAACTGTAAATGTTCCTTCAGATGGCAATGTCTTGGTAATCGTCATAATTTTTTTTGTAAATTTTAATTATGTTGAAACAAAACACCTCATAAACTTTTCCATATGAAATATTTGATTAATTCAATTTTTATTTATAATATATAATGATTGGACAACTTTAACGTTTAGTGATTAACATCATCTCAAGGGTGCTTTATATTTTGTTCATGTTTGTAGCCCCCTTTAAAAATAACATGTTTTTAGAGTTAATTTTAAGATTTAAAAGTTACTTTCTGCAACGTGAACCCAGTACATTAAAAGATTTATTCACAAATGTTGTAGCATTCGTACGATAAGGTTCAACCAGTCTGTCGGACGTATCATACTTGGACGACCTGAAGGTGAGTTGCCTCTGAGTAAGATTATTCCTCGTGCAGAGATCAGCCAGGTATGATGGTGCCAGCCCTAACAGTGGCTTATTTAGTATCATTGTTAATAAACCATTTTTATAAAATTGGAATAGTAATAAAATAATTAGAATTACTTTGTTTACACCACTGTTCTTAATATATAAATATCAACATGTTTATAAAGCGATGCTTTTCTCATCAGGATACACAGTCTGATGAGGAAAGCTTCGCTTTCGATACATGTTGATATTTATATATTAAAAACGGTGGTGCAAACAAAGTAATTCTTATTAATTTATCAATAATAACTCACAAAATTACTACAAATTTATTGCAGTATAAGCAATATATAAAAAGTAAAAAAAATATTAATCACCAATTATTTATCCAGTAACCAAATTGACTTTTCTATCATTGATTTTATTTTAATTATCGAGAATATTATTCTAATTATTTTACAATCACGAAAACATGGAATTTATCCAGAGTATTAAAAATCTTAGTTAATATTGGGATAATTTTATATTACCTTCGCCAAATACCGAATTATCGAAAGCCGATAGCATAATTAAAAACTCCGAAGATATTTCAATAATTTCGTTAATTATTTGGACATTTTGAATTTGACAAGGGTGAAAAGGTAATTTAATATCGCCTCCCGTCATATTGACTGCATCAACTTATAACAGTTTATTAAAAATTCCTGTTGAATATTAAGCTAAAACAAATATGCAGAGGTTTATAGGTAAATTTTTAACAGATTCAATTTACTGCTGTTAAAAGGTGCCTGGGTTCCGATATTATACAATCAGATTATGCGCGTGTATTACTCGCAATAGAATTTTCGTAATTATATCAGAGGGACCTGAATCAATCACGTACGATAAAATTCATTTTTAAAACATTTACTCGTATACCCATATTCTTATTTAATTTTAAAACGTCAACTGAAATCATCGTATGTATCTCTATGCGATAATAACAGTAAATTCTGTTCAATTTCATATTTTATGTTATTTTTAGTTTCTTATTATCGTTTTATTTTTTATTATTTATTTATAAAATACATGATATTTAATTAAGACATTTAAATAGAGTAGATACATTGAATCACCGTACTAGGTGGTTTTTTTTTATAGGAATACCGCACAAGAGCACCAGCTGCTCCCAACCGTCTGGAGCCAGTGAGACTATGACATGCCCGATTGGGGAATGTTGTGGGGTTGATGGTAGTGGGGAGGGAAAGGAGAAGGGGAAGATGAAGATGAACGATTTTAGGAAAAATACCTGGCTATTCAGATCTGGTCACAAAACACGGCTAAAAGCCATTTCAATCAACGTTTCAATTCTGAATGGTAGTCTTTCACCAGGGGGATACTTAGAGTATCTTCCACTCTGGAACGTGTGCAAATACGTATACCATATATTATTTTTAATTAATGAATTGTGAAACAACACAAATTTATTAAATAAAATTTACTTGCGCACGCCGGGATTTGAACCCGCGACTTTCGGATTCGTACTCGAGAGCCTTACCCCTCGACCTTGCCTATTTTATGGTGACAATGGAGTATAGTTACTTTGTATGGAGTCTAGTGTAAACATATGGATTTGGTATATAAATATAGATTCTTTAAAAAAATTAAGAAGTTAATTCTACGTTTAAATTTAAATCTTTCACTTAAACAATAGAAATGTGTTAAAAATCTTATTTCACCCACGCTTTGCCTTTGTGGGATTTTTTACTTATAATTTTTTTATACAGATTTTCTAGTATTTTTACACACTGTTTCAAAATGTAGCAAAACCTTTCAATATATTTTTTAAAACCCTATTTTTAAGTCATTTACAAAAAGGTGTCAATTTAATTTCAATTCACGTATGTAACGTTAGTAACAAAATATGTATAAACGAATTTTTAATATGCGTAGGTACTAACTTTGCTATCGGAGTTCCCCCAGACAATGTGCTCTTTTACAAAAAAAAATTCTTCAGTGATTAATAATTAATTTTTTTTTCTTGTTTTATGACAATTTAATGGGAATTTAAAAACTCCATGGTGATGAAAAGACTAACTGAAATAGTTGCGTTTACCTAAAATTCCACATATAAACAAAAAAGTCATACCCCGCTGTTTTTGCTTCTTCAGAAAAAAAAACATCCGATAAAAAGGTATGTTTGAAAATGATACCAATCTAAACCCCAGCGATCACCGATAATAATGTTCCAATATTGGCAGTATTATGTACACAAAACAAATTTTATTCTGTGGAGAGAGTGGCAATTTATCTGCTCGCTTTTCGTCTACTTTTTCATCTAAACAAAATGAGATTTCTTATTTAAAGTAATGATATAAAAAAGATCTCTCTAAACCCTTGCAGACAACCACGGTTTTTGTCTAAGTATTAGATCAAACATCTATTCTTTTGTGAAGAGTGTATCAATTTATTCGCCCGTGTTGTGTCTATCCTTTTGCCTAAACAGGTTGACGCCTCAAACCCAAGGTTTAACCTTTAGCCTGTTAGCCGGCAATGACACGTTATACCTACCTTCGGCAAACGGCTAATAATGTAGTTGGTAAGTTTGTTCGTCAATACATGCGTCCGTGCTCGCCCGTTTAACTCGATGTTCGTGAGATCGATCGAGTGAACAATGCCGGGGACATTGAAACAGGGACGCGAGGATGGTGTCATTAACTCAGGTTGGATCTACTGGTTCATTTACACGCCTAGAAGAATATTTTTTGCTGTAAGCAATCAGAAGGGAGTTGGATATATTTGAAATCGATTAGAGAACTTCTACCACTGAGAGAAACATAAAATATTAATATTAAACTTACGAATTACGCCTTTTCATATGCGTGTGTAGGTAGGTCACTATCATTTTCGCATCTTTCAAATATATAAGGTATAGGTTAGATAAATTATGTTGTAAAGCGCCCTTGAGGTGATTTTCTCACGAAAACGGCGCTATAGAAATAATCCATTTATTATTATTATTATTATTATATAACAATACAACAGTACATCACTACGCAAGCACGAATCTAACTAAGAGTCTAATTGTAGTCGATTTGACAGTTTGTCTAAGAGAGTCCTGCGGTTCTATTGTTTCTCTCATTCTTTATAAAAGTCTTCCATTTCTAAGAAACGCAGCTATTTACATTTTTTTTTTCAATTAAAAAACCTATCTTCCACTTGTTTAAAAATACAAATGATTTTTTATCAAAAAAATAGTATTAAACCATGAATTGACACTTATGTTGTTTCAATGTATTTGAATAACTTATTGAAGAAACTAATATTAACAAATCTCAATGAAATACGAAACAGAAAAATAAACAAAATAAAAAAGGTGGTCGCAACTGGGACTCGAACCTGGACACTCGGTCTTACCGGCACAGCACTCTCCAATTGAGCTATCGGGATCTAATTATTTTCTGTATATGAGGATTATTTGAGGATAGTATTAATAATTTTTAAATTGAAATATGAGATCGATAAAAGTGACAGAAAATAATTATGTTTCAATAACTCAATTGCAGAGTGTTGTGCCGGTAAGACAAAGGATTTGGGTTCGAGTCCGAGTTGCGACCTTTACCTTTTTATTTTCGTGTTCCTCTGTGATTATAATATATTGTTTGTTAGAAAACACTTCCACCGTGTCTTGGGCGGATTATTTCGTACATACGAACGCAAATGCTTCCCGCTATCTTGTCGTTCTATGTCAACGGCAGCCAGCCTGCTCTATAGGAGTATACTGCATTCTAATGAGCCCTTTGTATGCCCGCGCTCGCGTGTTTACGCTCTGCAAATAGCGCGATGAACCATTTTCGCGGTCGGCGCGAAGGCTTTTGTGCGAGCTGTCGTAAAGGAGAAATGCGTGTTTCGGCAGGACATAGCCGCCACCCGCTGCCACCCGTTTCCACCCAACGTTAACCACCCACCACCCACCACCCGCCACCGCCAACTATCGCCCGCCGCTCAACGACTCGGATCATAATGACTGGCAAACGTTGAATCAATATTAACATATCGATATGGATGATGCACGCGACGATGTGGTTGAAGTGAAGAGCGGCTGTATCGGGTTCGTGATTTTAGGCATTCTATCCCCGTTGTCTAGTTTTATCGGTACATGACTTGATATTGTGATTGCATGGGTTAGAAATTGTGTATTACATGCTAGAATCGAAAAATGACATATATCTCTTTGATATATGAGAAATACCGCGAAATAATCTAGGAAAAAATTACGCTACGTTTTTTTTTCATTTTCTCAATAAACGTAGCGTACCTTTCAAGCTTTACATTTTTTATATCAACCATATAAGCATGTTTCCGGAAGGTATGATAAGGCAGGATAACATATATTTAATCGAACAATTTATCTACCAGATAGTAAATAAGTAGGTAAATAATTACAAACAAAATTTAATTTATTGCATTTTTTTCTTTAGATATAACTACATGAAATAATTCATCTCAATACCCACACTTTCAACCCACTTTAACAAAATTTTACCAACTTCTAGGCATGAAAAAGAAAAGAGGGATTATTTATAATTCAAGATAAAACATAAGCACTGGAAACTAAAAAAGATGTTGGCAAGCTACTTTCAATAGCAGAGCTAGTACTAATTCCCATTGTGTGAGAAAAAAACGAAGTAAAATAATGTACCTACTTATGCATATTTTTAAATAGTCTTTAGAATGTTAAAAAGCACTTTACTTCTTTCTGTAATAAACCTTTTTTTGGTTTGCGTTCGTTATGTTGCGTACAGATAAAATATCATAAAGAAAATTTCAATTGAAAAATGTTCAAAGGGGAGATAAAAGTTTCTCGTTGCCCTCGATAGGGCTTAATTAGATGCATAAACAGTAACAGCCCATTAAACCAGCCCGCCGAGAGAAGTCAAGTGCTTACTAAGCTTTAGGTACACCCCGCATAAAACCTCCTATATATAAAGCGTCATCCCTTCATTTGGCTTCGAGTGTCCTGCATAAATCATATTAAAGGCTTGTCAAAAACATCAGATGATAATCTTGCTATATAGATTTTGCAAGCTCGATGGAACATTAATATTCACTTTGAAATTATCACAGTGAAAATTTAACGAATTTATGCGGTATTTTTAATTAAATCTAAACGTTTTTGCAGAGCGTTTGGCGATATTGTGATACCTGTAGAGGGAGTGCGAAGTGGATTATGTTAGCAGTGATTTTTTTATTGTTTTATTTTTTTATTTCAGTGTTTGTTAAGTACTGTTTTCTGCTGTGAAATCGAAAAGATATTGATGTTTACTTGATGTTTGTGGCTCATTCCCAATGCATTCCAATTAAAAATTTATAAGTAAACATATATAATTGTAATTTAATTCAAAAAAAGGAGGATCACTAAGATTTTTTTTAATGAATTATCTAAGTATTACCTACCTATCCATACAACAGAAATAAATTACATTACTGAACTCTTTTCCGCGACAAGTCTGTTTAGCTTTAAAAAAATGCGCACTTCCCGCACACAATCAAAGAAACATTTCTTTCGCCAAAGTGGTTAACGCCATTTTGGACGAGTACTTTGGGACGTACCAGTCAAAGCCCGGGCCTACTTAGCGACGACGGTAAGCGATTCACGTGCCTCGCAAATTGCGCGAAATGCTCGCGCCAAAACGTGACACTGGCGCCTGAAAGGGGTAGCCCTGTTTGTGGCCGATTATGGACGGGGCCGGAATCGAATCCGCTCCACCGTACAGGACTGAATCGCTGAACAGTGATTGATCTAAAATTTATTTCAACCAACTTTTATGTAGGAACCTACTCAATAATTAAATAAGTAATTAAAAGAAAATTATTGAAGGATCATTATCCAATTATACAAAATACATAACACAAAATGACATAAACAATATCTACAGACAAAGAACAGCAGATACATACATTAGTCAGCAATAAAACAATTTTCACAGTCATATATTTACAACATTAGAAAGAGCAATGGGACTCACTCCTGTCATCGATGCTATATATGTACCATAGTATTAGTTTTAATTGTACCAGTCTGAAGATGCCCGTAATTTGGTAAAACTGATCCGGTCTGAAGTGGAGAAGTGGAAGATAGTTACAAAGGTTTTTTAATAATAAAAAAAATATTAATATGATATTCCACAATGAATTGACAGTTTCAAAATTAGAAATAACTTTCTGTGATATTGCGGTAGGGAATAGTAGTCCAGAAGCCGTAATTAAAATACTGTATTATCTTTGATGACAGATGATGACGAAGAGAGACTGGACAAACTTGCACGCTATTAAGTACCTACCGTATTTATTATTTCCTACACATCTCACTCACAAAACATAAGAGATAAATCTTATAATCATTTTCAAGTACCCAACATTAAATTCACTTTTGCCAAGAAACACGAATCCTATCCCGAACCTCTCGTATTCAATATGTTCCTAATAGAAACCTCACAAAATATATTTCAAAACAGCCTAAAATGGTAATATAAAAAAAAACTTATAAATGACAATACATGGCTAATAAACAAAAAAAAGGAATTGCATCACCAAATTCCTTGCAAACTCTCCTGAATCTGATATTGTTATTCTTATTACTATCATATATTATTTATTTATTCATTTTTACTATGCAGTTTTAAATAAACCTTCTTCACGTTTTTTTATTTATTTATTTAGTAGCTTCGCATGTACTCTTTTTTAATTATGTATAATTTTTTGTTTTATATATGTTTTTTACATTTCCTTACGTATTTTTAAGAATTTTTCTTCATAATCCTTTATATGTACATATACAATTTTTGTTGTTATCCGTCTCAGAACAGACATCGTCTAGTGAGATGGGTAAAGTACATGCAAATGTTTAAATTATATGCCAAGGGTTGCTCGAAATGAATTTATTTATTTTATATACTCCGTAAAAAAGGCTTTTACATAACGGTGATACAATAAAACACAAATATAACATGCACATAGGCGAATATCTGTTTTACATAGGAAAAATAATAATAAATCCAAATTTCATTATAAAGTAGGTACTAAATGGACGTAGATGCAACCATAAAATAGGTAAGTATATGGATATAAAAATAATAGCTGTAGTCTACAGCCATAATTACAGTACAATGAAAAATAATAATACGAAATACAATAGGAATACTTATGTCATACTAAAATAATATACTAAGATTTAGGGATTAGTTACAGCAAGTGTCCGGGCGCTGCGCTTGATGAGACCTCTACACTCTACACGATGGCCCACCAGCTGGCCCACTACGGATGGCCCATCGTGTAGTGGGAATAGTGGCGTCTGATGGCTTATGACGCAGAGCGATGGCGTGCAATGGCGCGGGATGGCCTTGTTGTCGGTTTTTCGAATACACATCTAAGGATGGTGGGCCGGCGATGGTGGCGCTCCCTAAACGTAGCGAACTGCTCTGGAGATGACGTCCTAATTAGTA
Source organism: Halesus radiatus (assembly GCA_022606495.2). Taxonomy (NCBI): domain Eukaryota; kingdom Metazoa; phylum Arthropoda; class Insecta; order Trichoptera; family Limnephilidae; genus Halesus; species Halesus radiatus. The sequence goes on along the minus strand of JAHDVE020005284.1, from coordinate 88,642 downwards.
ATATTTATGTAGCTTTGAAACATTTTTCAACGTAATGGCGGTAGTTTGGACATTTGATGAAACTATAAAATTCATCGAATTATTCCTTTGATGAATGTATATGAAATCCCAAATACAAAAATAAACGCTAAATAGGTATTTTTGTAAATAATGGCTCTCCAAATATAATGTATTTAAATAACGTAAATAAGTATTTTTAAATAAATATCTCTGCATTTATTTCATATTTTTATTGGGCTGGAATTATTGGAAGAGAGGAAAAACAAAACAATAACAACAAATTATGAAAAAATATTACATTTTATGAATATCCGATAATAATTTTACGATATTAGGTAGCACATACAGGGTGTTTTTTTAGAGGTATACAAATTCAAAATTAAAAAAAAAATTAAAATAATGTTAATGTCTATGATATTGGCTTTATTTAATAGATAATTTTATACCATTATTGTTTAAATATGATTTCGGCCATATGAATTCCACGGCTAGCTCGAATGAAGCGCAATCGTAAAGTCGAATTTTCGACAACTTTGTCGAGCAACTGGGGCCGTATATCGGCAATAACATGGCGAATGTTGACTTCCAAATGGTCACAGTTCACAGCTATTTAAAAACCAAACCTCTGGTAAAACATCCGAAAATATCATAAAATTACATTAACATATTATTTGTTTGTAATGTCATTGCCTAATATACTAATAAAAACTAATCATCTCGTTTTTTAACCATTAATATTGCCGCAGCGGTACGTCCATTCGAAAGCACGTTGAAAGTGGAACTGAACCTCGCCATCGTGTAGTGGCGTTGCAAATATCGCCGGCCATCGCCAAGACAGTGGGGAGCGCGCCCGCGAGCGTCATCTGCCTGCAATAATTCTTTGCATAAAGCCCTGTACTATTTGTCCGTAGAGCGCTCCGGGCACACGCCCTGTGCACTTGCTATAACTAGACCCCAATTGTAAAAGTTCAATAATTTCCACTTTGTGTTGTCCTGTATAAAAATATCCGCAGAACAATATTTATTACAGAAACTGTGACGTTTCTGAATGCACGATATGTATTTGTATTTGTATCTCTGTATGTTGTTAGATGTTATCTCTTTCATTCAATTCATATCTTCATGAGCCTTCTGGTGTCCAGCTTTGAACCCTTTTGGCCCTCATCAAATTACTGTTAGTTTTGCCGCTATTTGGTGGTTCTAACCCGTGTGAACTTGGCAGTTCCATTCAAGTCCATATCCAATTTCACTCGTGGTAACTTAGTTTTCATACATCATAGGTAAACAGTGGAAGATTCTCTTTGTATCGCTGGTGACAGATCACCATTTAGAATGATTTTTCTTTAAATTCAGCTGTTTTTTGTAATAAATACGTCGAACGAACGACGGTCCGATCACATAACTGCAATTGCGGGGTATCACTGACTATCTGGCAATGAACATCGATTTTTTAAATATTGCCAATTATTTGACTGAAATACTATGGTAATAATACCCCTATTATCGATTCAGTTTGATACCACCGTTTAGGATCATAATATTTATTGAAATGGGTTAAATTCATTTTAATGATCAGATCTAAATGAAAATACCCGCTTTCCTGGTCTATTTCACCATAACTTTTAGTTTCACAACATTTCCCAAATCGAATTACAATGGTTCCACGGGCTCCGGGCAGTTGAACTAGTGATTAACATTTAAAAGAAACGGGGTTATTATTATTATTTATAGATCGAAAAAGACAATATTAACAAATATCAATGAAATCTGAAATAGGAAAGACACAGAAAATTAAAAGGTAATGATCGTAACTGGGAATTGAATCCAGATCCTGAGTCTTACCGGAACAACACTTTCCAATTGAGTTATTATTTTCCGTCAATTTTATTGCTCTCATATTTCAATATAAGAATTACCAGTAATTCCCATTTTTTTGGCTACTATCTTTTGTATGATTTCAAAGTTCTACACAACTATAGTTGTAACCTAAATAATGTGACGAATATTATGTACCTCTCCGAATTTTGTTTACATAGAACATTTATTGACTTTTCTATAAGTCTAGAATTAACATTAAATTTATTGGAATAATTTATTTAAGCTTAGAAACCCTATTGTAATATTTAATAAATAGAAGATAATTTTAATAAATTTAGAATTGATATATCTGAGAGACCATCTAGGATGCAAATATTTTCGGGTAGAACTTTTCAATTAAACAAAAAGATTTATTATTGACAATATTATATTGTGTAACGAAAGGTTGACCCTGAGATGAGTTCTAGCTACTCGTCTTGGCAAATAAGCCTGGCAAGCAACCATATCATTTCCCTCCATAAATTAACCAATTAGGCGATTCGAGCGCCCAATTAAACTAATCAGATCATAAATTAACAAAACAGGAGCATGCGACACGAGCGCCCACGGCGGTGTGGGACCGCTCCTGGCCGCGCTTCACACTTCCCGTCTGGAACCTGAAGAGATAACTGCCTCTCTGAACTAACTGCGTCTCTGAAAAAGAGGCGGCCATTTTTGTTATTATTTATTTACGAGCAAGTACAATGCAGGCGGGCTGACACCCGCAGCTAGACTTGCCTCTTGCTGTCTAAGCACTCAAGTAGTGTCATTAAACTCAGTGTGACGATGTCCGGCCTTGGCGTCATAGCCATCCACCCCGCCATTCGACCTGAACACATATAAGCTGAATTCTCATCTGCCCATAATGTCTTGATTTAATCCCTTGCTTCATCTGCATAACTCGGTTAGAGATACCAATCAGAAAGAGAGAGAGATTACAATAGAATCCTACCTAGATTAAGACCCCTTTTTTAATGTCTACACGATTATTCTTAACCCATCATATTTGTCTGACTTGCAATAAACACCGAGTTTGAAAACACTTCCCTGTATTAATTTAACGTAGAAATAGAAACGCCCTCAACCCAATTATAAGATTGCGATCGATTCGCGACCCTGTATGATAAGAAGTTGATGTCCCCTGCCGATCTGAGCTAGGCTTATGTCCGGAGCAGACTTCAACATCGAGGAAACCACCTACAGGATAAGTCCTGCAGATTGTAATTGTCTCCCCTAACTTCCCCTGTAACCCATCCTTCCTCTTCCCCGTTTCCCCTCTCCCTGACACTCCCAGTTTACACCACACTGGCTTTCCAACTTAGGGGCTTTCCTCCAACCTAACCCTCCCCATTCCCTTCCCTTCTTTACACAACAATTAGTAATTCGAATATGAATATGAGATCGATAAAAATGAGAGAAAATATAACTCTATTGGGAGAGTATTGTTAACTTTTTATTTTCGGATTCATATTTCATTGAGATTTATTAGTATTATCTTCTTCGATGATTTCATATTATTTATTTTATACAATGATGGCATTAAGCATAACTCAACTAAAAATTATTTACCACTTTTTAAAAAAGTGCGTCAACCCAAAAACAAGTATTTTTTAAATTAAAATATCGGTCACTTTCTTAATCCATACGAAATCAGAATAATCCCTAGACCCAGAATGCCCGGGGTCATCAATCAAGATTACATTCAGCATTTTGTTATTTAAAACAAGACCCTTACATATTTCCCATTTAAGATGAACACTAAAAAAAGCATTATAACTCGGTTGGCTCAAGACTAAGCTTGTACAATTATTCAAATTGTTTTAATAGGATTAAGTATGACAGCGATATAATAGCTAGAGCACGCGGCGCCAGTGGCAAATTCAGTGTTTCCGGAGGGTTGTAAAAACAACCCCGGGGCTGGTCGGCGAGAAAAACCTCTTCTTTACTTTCGTGTGTAAATCCGTCCCTTTTCGCGGCAATAATCCTGACTCCTTTCCAACAATCAAAGGCAGCGTCTCCGCTTCAGAATGACGGAACATTTATTTCCCGTCCGTGTTTCTTTTTAATCCCATACAAAAATGTTTTCTTTGTTTAGAAGGAAGCGGCCCGTGTTCCGTGCCCCCGGAGCTTTTTTAACAATCGTAAAACGTAAAAGCTTTGCGGAAGTTTGTTCCAAAGCTTCGGGTCCCCTCTCCTTATTCCGACGCCTCGCGTGGGAACGGGATTAAATACTTAGCACGAGGAGGTGAAAACTTTTAATGCCTTTCCTATATCCGCTTGGAAAATAAAATTCGTACGTGCGAAGCCCTCGGTTATATCCATTTCACTCAAAATCCTTTGCGTGGAACTCATTTGCAGCGAGAATCAATCAACTGCGTAACTAAAATGACGTTGGACAGACTTTGATGGTATGACAGTTTCCTTCTTTCCTCCAGAGTCCGGCGGCACGCGGTATCGCACTGCGCATCGCCTGTGCTGAAGAATTGGATTTCCGGGATTTGCTTTTTGAATAAGAACTTCAGAATGGAGCAAATGTGAAAGTAAAAAAAGTCATTTTTTTATTCCCGAATAATATGCAATGCTCTCAAGCTACTAAGAGCCCGTTGAATAACTGCATCTCATTATATAAAAATTACAATGCTAAAGTTATATGGGGATTGGAAAAAGAGCGGTAAGATGCCTGAATAGAAATACCGGGTTCTTCAGATCTAGTCAATAAACACTACCAACATAATTTCAAGTAAGGCAACGTTTAGATTCTGAAAAGTGATCTACTGCCAGGGTAATACTCTTTATATTTAATGCATTGAGGTGTAAGTATTCCTACCAAATATATTTTAAGTCATTTCTTCAGTGTGAAATATACATTTTAGGTAGATGAAACATACAAGTACCCTTAAAAAACTTGATGAAAAAATGATGATTAACTCTTCCATATCAACCCTTTCTTCCTCTGCTCTCTCTTTAAAGAATCCCCCAATATTGGGAGTGTCGAAATCCGAAAATCGAAAAGAGATGGAATTCGTCAACTTAGATGGTATGACTTACTTGCGAAGTACTGCAAAATCACGTGTTTTTGCTTTGAATATTTGATGACATAGAATATCATATATGATATAAATAAATATTGCAAGTAGAACACACCTTGGCCTTTGGTTTAACAGATCATTTTTTGGTGAGACTTTTTGTAAGCCTAGAAAAAAAAAGTATTGTACCTAAATAAAAGGTTTAAAGTGCAAAATCTCCTACTTAGGAACTCTTTATCTGACATTGTCATATTGCTCATTGTGAAAAATTAAGTTTTTTTTTTAAATGACAGAAAAAAAAAAAAATTATATGAATAGCGCACAAGAGGCCCAACTGCTCCCAACCGTCTGGAGCTGTGAGACTATGGCATTCCTAATTTGGAATGTTGTGAGGCTGAAGGTATTGGCGAGGGGAAGGAGAACGGGAAGAGGAAGGTGGGTAAATAAATTTGTGAAACAGCACAAATTAATTGATTAAAATTTATTTGCGCACGCTCGGATTTGAACCCGCAACTTTCGGATACGTGGTCGAGAGCCTTACCCCTCGACCATGGACGCCGTAAAATATTTATACCTGAGCTTTAAAAAACAAAGTTAAATACGGATTTTGGTGATGTTTTTTTGCGTAAATCGTAACATTCAGCCGATGATAAGCGGGAATTTCAACCTTTTCACCTCTTGCGTAAGGAGTGCGTGTTTCCGTTCACATTTTACAAGTGGATTCCTTTAAAGAAAAACATTCTTCTATAGACGGATGATATTTTGCCCTTGTTATGAAGGTGAAACCGTCAGACTATCAATATTTCAATAAAGCAGTGCTTCATCCAAAGTGATTGTTTTATTTTTTTACCAATACAAATATTTGATCACGCTTTAAAGCGAATAATTAAAGTACATTTAACGCAAAAAATAACATACCGTGTGCAAAATATTTTAGAGGATGTTTGCTCTTTTCCAAACTGAGCGAATAAAACGAATAAATTGTGTTATTATTAAATTAAAATTGTTTGTGCTGTGGTTATAAAAAAATTACACGGAACGAACGGTTAAAAAAATCAAACAATCTCTGGCTATTTTAAACCCCGAAAACACAATGTTTAAAATAAATTTTCATCTTCGGAGCCAATATTTGCGTTCAATATTTGAATCGGCGCTATCGGCGGGACCTCTTACCTACTACTTCCACGGAAAAAGAGGATCAGAATCGGGAAATGCGAATTTGTTGCGAGATTGCAATAAAAACTGGTTGTTTCTGTTTTGCCGACCTTTTTAGTGTTTAAAATAACATCCCAGAGATGTACGAGTACATTCACCGACACCCAGCACGTTAACTCCTGCCCCAATAGCCCGCGGCTATGCCGCCTTGTATCCACCGAGTACCGCAGTTCATATTTTAGGATTACACACGATGAAATGCTATTTTTTATAAATCTCATCCGGCGCCGTGTTGATTTGAATCTGTTCACACCGAGTTAAAAGCGGTATTTTTTAAACATTGCAAATCAGTTGGGCGGTAATAGAACTGTTTTTTTTCCTGTCCCTCAGAAGTAAAAATGTCAATTTTTCATGAAAGTATTGGGAGAGGCCTTTTCCGGTAACTAAGCAATTACTTATTTTGATGTCTTTCTCATATTAAAAGCTTGGTATCCTCAAGGCAGCAGTGTTTATCACACGTGACCTGCCAGGTAAGTACGGTGCTGTATAATGTTATCAGCCTGTACATGAAATTAATAACACTTATATTTTAAGGCTGCATGGCATTCATTGGTCAAATGCATTGTACATATAGTTCGGTATTACAGATCGATAAACTGGTCGTTGTAATTGGTTCGCCATAAGTTGTATAAATAGATTGTCTATTTATTTATTTATTCTTAAATTTAAAAAAAAATACATATTATTGGCTGATCCTTATGATAATGACAAAGTTCTTCCCGAACACAATTGCAATCGGAATAGAGTCTCGGATATACCTATCCAATTTTTATTTATATGAGCCATCTATTGAAAAGTAAATAAAGATTTAAAAGTCTAGAAAGAAATATTTAATGAGGCAAAATGGGATTTAAAAATGGAGGATAATATTAACGAGCCTTGAATTATGATATCGGTGAAGATGGCGTTGAATTGGGATTGAACTGGTATCATTAGTTTAGTCGGTAAAGCGGTTGTCCCGGATAGACAGATGTTCTTGGTTCGATCCCCAGATACGACTGATACCTTTTTTATTTTCGGTTGTTTTTTTTTTTCGGATTGGTGTTTCATTTGGGATGTGTTAATATTATCTTCTTCAATGATTAAATAATTTCATTATTCGGGACAAATCCATTGAAAGTATTGCTTTTATATATTGTACTTTATGATTAATGTAGGTAATCATTGACGAAGGTATAATTAACAAAATTCAATGAAACATGAAACAGAAAAAGACGCAGAAAATAAAAACAAAGTAACGGTGCCAACTGGAGCTCGAACCCAGATCGTCTAGTCTCTATCAAGTGAACTATGGGGAATTTGAGTATATTATTAATAATTGAAATTTGAGATAAATAATAATGACGGAAAATAATTTAGTCTTAATATTTCAATTAGTAGAGACGCCAATCCAGGAAAGACAGATAATCTGGGTTCGAGTCCGTGTTGCGACCTTCACCTTTTTCTGTTTTATGTTGAGATTTGATATTATTATCTTATTCAATGATTACATATCACAATAAATTTAATATTATTTTTTTCATTTTATATTGTTTTTTGAAATGCTAGTCTAGATGAATAAAATTGACCCCCGTGAAATCTTCACATCTACGTAGTATATATAGGAAATACTTTATAACGTACCTAGTATATGAGTCCTACTGTCGACAACCAACGTTTTTCTTTGCCATTTGTTACTTAAAAGTACATTAATATTTTTCAATCGATTGTGAGCCAACGTAGATTGATTTTTCACATTTTCCTCCCTCTTGAACAATTTATAAAATGTGTCACCCCACCATTGATTTCTGAGGTACAGAAATAAGGGAAATGATTAATTCAGCTTGAAGGATTGTGTTGAATCGTTCTTGGATGGAAAATTTATTTCAACAAGTCGTGGAGCGGTGATTTAAAGGACGCGATCAAGTGGGTGTTGGTTAAGGTGTGGGTAGGTTGAAGAATACGTCTTCCTTTCAATGAATGGGTCTTTATTCGAGAATAAGACCCTTGGGGATACTCATGGGCACTTCCTGGGTGGCTGAGATCTTTGGACGTGAACTTGGCGAAGGATATGCGTCGACGGAGGGAGTGAAGAAAACTTTTGATACATTGCAATCTCATAGAGGAGGAAAGATGTTGATTGCACGATGATATTACAAAACAAAAGGTTTCAGATTACGGAGATAAAAAACATTAATATTTGCTTTGTAGAAATATGGTATTCAAGTTAAACTTCTTACCAACCAATGATGTTCAGTGACATTTTTAAGTTGACCTTTGTTTGCAAAAAAGATTTTCATATATATATATATATTTTTTTTTTTTTAAATTTGTTGAAAAGGTTCTTTATAGGATTTAAATAATATTTTCAATGAACATTCCAAACGAAAACTTTGCCGGGAAAATTATACAAAAAAAATACTTTTAAATGAGGATTCAGTTTAAATGTTGAAATATATTATTATTGCATTATCAAAAATAGCTCTGGCATATTTCCATAAATTTATACAGCCTTTGTATTTTAAATTTTTGGTAACACATTAGTTTCCAGCATTATTTTCATTATTGCGCTATGGAGTATCAATTTATCAAGCTTTAAATTAAATAAAAATATTCCTGAATATTGGTTTCATTTCATGAAAACTTTTTCGAAGTTTGTAAATCTCATAATCTTTTAAATACGATTAAAAAACACGCCAAGAAATAACGAGTTACCAACCTTAAAAAAAAAAAAACATCGTCATAACTTGGAATCCCCCCGGATTGGGGTGGGGGGGATGGTTGCCTCGTCGTTGTTTCCGTATCTCTTCCCGATCCCCACCCCCTCCGGGGGGACATCTTATTAACTTTTTCCATCCGCTCGTTAATGCACGTTTTATTTTGTTTCAAAACAAACTCTTGGGGTGTGTCATAATTCCGGAGGTGTCACCCTAACTGCAATATTAGTCCTTAACCTTCCCTTTACCAAATTAGATATCTTCCTTTCTCTTCCAAGATGACACGATAGTGTTGCCGTATGTATTATCTACATGACGGTTTAATATCAATACATTATACCATTTTATCTGCTTTTTTATTTCACCTCCAACTCACATCATTTCAAACATATTTCATGAAATCAACATTATTCATATTTTTACTTTGTACATTTCAAAATAGTGATTTAGGGAGTGTGTAAAAATGTAAAAATAAATAGTTAATGTTATATTTATATCCTTAGTGTTTTACGTAATACATGTATTTAAAACTGAAATAAGGAAGGAAAATTCAACTGCAAATATTTGAGTTCCTTGATTTAAAAGAAAAAGCGTTCTTACGCATTATTTCTGTTATATTTAGGTCAAATCTTTTGACGGTTACGTTTTTACTTTTAATTTTAATTTATAGTTAAAACTTAACCCTTTTGTGTGACCTTACTGTGATGTTAAATATTAAATGCGCTAGGTAACGTCGGTTGTCACCTTGGGAACGGGAAGGTTGAAGCCTCCTTCTCCTTTGCAGAGACGGGCGGTGGGACAATGACCGATCGCCACCCCTGGAGAACAGTGTGCGGAATTATTCATCTCCGGTTCTTTTTATGTGACGCCGCCACTGTGATTCGAGGGGATTATAAAGAAGGCTGTTGATATAAATTTTCGTCAAGATAGATAGAAAAAAAGTTTTATGCTGCCGTTAGTTTTATACGGTTGTTTTTACGGAATTATGGCCCAACCTCGAACAACGAAAACGTTTTTCTCATGCAACATTTTTATGGATAATATCAGAAGTCACTAGTATTACTACCCATCGTAGCCCAAGTCTTGGATAGAAAAATACGGCATCCTATCTCATTATTAACAGATAATCCAATTTTTCCGTATATTTCGTTGAAAATATCTTTGTGAGGTGGACAATTAACGGGGCTTACAAAAGGCAAAACGGAAAAGTTGATTTTAATTTATAAATTCGAAGTTTTCATTTTCGTTATTTAAACCCAAATGGTCGACAGCTACCATTCAAGAGATTATCCTTACTTAAATGGGTAGTTTTTGCTTTTGCTGCGACATAGAAAGAACACATTGTGATTACAGCGCCCTTGAGGTGATTTTTCACAAAAACGGCGTTATACAAATTATCAAGTATTATTATTATTATTATTATTGAGTTATTTAGATATAATTATTATCATGATAATTATGTCTTTTCTGCATTTAAATCCAATATGTTTTTATTTCCAAAACTCACATTTAATGTAATAACAAAATATTATAATGTCGAAATTGTTTTTTCAATCTAAAATAATTCGCAACAAGATGTAAGAAAAATTACCTCCTAAGTGAAATTTAAAAGTAATAAGTTTACCTACAACGCATTATTAAAGATGATTCTCCTGCATATTTTTTTTTAATAATCGACAAAGTCAGTTAAAAATGTCATTTTTTCATCATTACCACCCTTACCGTATTAAGTAGGCGTCGTAATGGAAGAAATCTAGGAGGCTCGAAAGAATAGGGAGGGAATTGGGAGGTTTAGGGGAAGGTTGGAGGCTTTATCTACAGCCGTGTAGAGGAGACTGCGTACACACTTTTTCTCCGGTCCGAAAAGGAGCACTTCCGGTGCCGGAGACTATATCCGGCGAACTCTCGGGCGGTAATTATCCGCTTCCGGCGTACAGCTCTATTCAATTTTTGTATTGGTTAATTCCAAAGAGATAAAATGATTTTCTTTGAGAGTTTATTAAAATTTTGAATTAACAAACTATTGGCTAATTATAAATAGGTTTTTATTACTATAAAGTAAAATTAATAGTAACAAAAATATAGGAAAACACTATAAAGTAAAATTTTATTTGCTTATAAAAATTATGAAAATAATTTATTTTTTATTTAGCATAATCGACCATACGGTATGGTATAACTTCTTGGGGACCCTCGTGTAACACCAATACAAATCATGTACAGCTGATTCAAAACGCCATGGTAAAGTGACGGCCTCCATGGTCGAGGGGTAAGGCTCTCGACTACGAATCCGAAGGTCGCGGGTTCAAATCCCGGCGTGCGCAAGTAATTTTATTTAATTAATTTGTGTTGTTTCACAATTAATTCATTTAAAAATAATATAGAGTATATTTGCGCACGTTCCAGAGTGGAAGATACTCTCAGTATCGCCCTGGTGAAAGACCACCATTCAGAATTGAAACGTTGCTTGAAATGGCTTTTAGCCGTGTTTGGTGACCAGATCTGAATAGCCAGGTATTCCCAACCTTCCTCTTCCCCTTCTCCTTCCCCTCCCCAATACCTTCAGCCTCACAACATTCCCCAATTGGGAATGCCATAGTCTCACTGGCTCCAGACGGTTGGGAGCAGTTGGGACTCTTGTGAGGTATTCATATAAAAAAAAAAAAAAAAAGTTGCTAGCAAGAACAACAGTTTTTTAGCAAAGGCGGGACATTGGTATCATCCGCAAATCTATTAATGTATTACCTGTTGGTGCTCTTTTGTGTCAAAAAATTGTACTGTACATATATATATCCGACTCCGTATAAGGCGGTGGTGGATCATGTACACAATAAACGATTCACACAAAATTTAGGAATGATAGTGTTTCAATGAATGTTTCAAAATAAATATGGTCAAGGAACACCTGAATACAATGTACCATTTATATTTAACAAGTTGCCATACGAATTTAAACACAATTGTTCTAAGTCGAAATTTTCCCCGATGTTAAAGTATTGGCTTTTGGAAAGTGATGTATTGATGTTAATCAATATGATGGTCTCTTTGTTTGTATGTCTCCTTGATATCTGTGGATATCTTTAAAATTGTTTTAGTTCTTCTATCATATTAACCGTTTTACCGATATGATTATTTTGCAAGTATGAATGTGAATTGCTCCAGATATTCTGTATTTTTAAATAAAAATTTAAGGTATTCAATAAAAATACAATAACTTAGACAAATAGCGATCAATTTTTTTTATTTTTTATTATGAAAGTAATTATAAAGTAATGAAATTTTAGAAATATTATAGTTTTAATAAAAAAAAAAACTACACATTTACATCTAGAAAAAATATTAAAAAATACAAAAGTGAAAGATTATTTCACTTCACAATTGTGTTCTTCGGTGGTCCATGTAGTCCCTTTTTAGAGCGAGCGCATATGAGAATGCATCGCATTATCTTATTTGCTTTACTGCACACATTTATTATGAGGTCAAAGGTCTCGTCGTCCGTAGTTCCGCTGTCATTTGATATATTACGATCATCCGCAATAGAACTAACTTCCGACATGTTGAAAAATATCGATTCACTTTAGGGTGTATTTATTTTAACAGGATAAACAATAAATACAGTGATCAAGACATGCGCCAACCGCAATATACCACACTCAAATTGAACACGTGCTCTCCCAAGGACGACAAAAAGTACACTGAAAATTACAGCGCTACAGCGCTGCGTCGCAATTTACGTAAAGGTTACAGCGCAAAGGCGCTGGGCCGCATAACGGTTAAGAGTATACTCTAACTGTAAGAACACTGTACTACGGTTTTTGTATCTCTCAATTTGTTTGATATTTGCTGATCTATTTACAGCATTTTAAAAAAAAAATTGTATTATGTAATTGGAGTTACTTATCTCAATAATAAAACTGTTCTGCTTTTTTTTTTAAATAAATACAAATTTCAGCTTTTACACATTGTTTGTATAGTTCAATTATTGCGCTACTATTTGCATGATTATTATTATTTATAGTTCTCTTATATAATATCGTTGAACTAATTGCCCACTGATAAGCTACTTGCAGTAGCTTAGACGGTGCAAATTCGCATTTTATTAAAAATAATATTATTCATTAAAAAATTACAAATACATAATCATCAATCTAGAATATATAATGTTTAATGCAAACTATTTATATTAATCACTACTCACCACGACAAATTTATAAAAAAAAACGTAATGATTACAATTAAACTCAGATAACGTATGAATATATATTATGGATGGCAGGAATTAAACCTCTATCTGGAGTGTATAAAAACAATAAACCCCCTTATCTCTCCGGATCCGGAAATAAATTGCAATAATCCGTTATATTGTAGGGATAATAATAGAGTAGATATCGCAACCCGGAGAATCCATTATGGGGATAGCAACGGGCGAGTTTTCCACCCTTATACCATAGTATCATCCCTTAATGCTTCATAGAATTGCTATCCATTTGCTGATCATCTACAATTTAATGAAGTATTTTCTGCTTCCCTTTCACATTTTTAAATGAAAAACATCTTTAAAAATGATTTTATAAGAGACCCGACTGAAATTATTATTATTAGGTTAGTAAAATTTTCTTGGAAAAGTTTTTCTTTGTGTTGATAGTATATTTTTTGTCCAGTTTAACATGCGTATAATATTTCAGGAGTAAGATTTCTTATAAGACCGACAAATAATACTATATTGTAACGGAAAATACCCAATGGAAAAATAATAATATTATTTGAAGAGGTCAGGAAATATAATCGTAGGTAGAATATTAAAAGGAAAGACTTCCAGATCAAACATATTTTTTTCACGATTTCGAGATTACATCATCATTACGAATAAAGTAGGCCTGGCCTAAGGCAATATCAGAACCAAAAAATATACACACGAATTTATTTACATTTCAAGAGAAAATCACACTTTGTTCATTGCGATATTTCATTTGCCCAGTTTCCTTAGTTAAATTTTGTCTACATAATTTAATCTTTAGACACAACACAGCTCTTTTTGGAAAGCATTAACTATTCGAAGAGATATTAACTACCTAAAAAAGGCAGTACACTAGTGTATCTATTGACTGGTTGAGCAGATTTTTTAATGGACACTATTTTCATAAATAAATTAACAAAGATAAAATAAAAATCGACAATCATGTTTAAACACTCTCACTGATTGATCTGGTGATGTACATAGAAGTTTAAAGGTTAAAATGTATACCGAAGGAAAAGTTTATCTGTAGGTTTTATTTTTTGAGTATAATTGTGATAATGAAAGTTTAAACTTTCCATAAATAAATAATTGTAATGAGGGAACTCGGTAGGAATATAAGACCGGTGTACTTCAGAGTTGAAGATTAGGAAAATGTTAGAAATGTACTACGGTGGATTTGTTGAAAACAGTCTTTCTGAAAAAACTGATATTTTATGATTTTTACCTGTATTGTTTTTTCAGAACTAGATATATATTATAAAATATCCTAAGATACGAGATCCTTTCTTTTCGTTACAAAGATATTTTTTTCATTTTTATCACCGATATTTATTGTCAAAATACTTCTCCCAAAATTAATACCTAACAAAATAAACATGTATGATCCGCAAAAAAAATTGTGATGAAGGAAAATTAATTTTAAAGAATCGTCCAGATTCCTTATTTTGAAAGTGTCTGAACGTGTTTTTGTTTACTCACACCTTTTTCTAACTTTTTTATCTTGAGTTTGTAAACAAATTTAAAAAAATAAACATATTAATGTCTCAACATTTTTTTTAGTGTGTCTCCAAATATATGAACGGTTCGATAAATACATTTTAATATTTATCGAAAAATATTTCGAAAACAATTAAAATATTGTATTTGTACATGCTTGAAAAATATACTGATCATGTATTGTAAAGAGAATTTTTAATATACACCTACCTATTTTTTTTCGAACAGTTACAAATTAACTAAAGAGCAGTTCTAATCCGAGTCAGTTCCCCCAGTTTCACAGTACCTGTCCAATTCCACCTTACCCCTCCTTATTCGCGTAATGCTTTAACAAGTCGCTGTCATCCCTGGCTGCTACATGTTTAGCCGAGACACGCACATTTCACTTGAGATGCCGGATTTCTCCTGAAGGAAAAGGGAGTTACTATTTCCACCAGGGGTAAAGAAACTATTCACTTGGAACCGAATAATCACACTCCAAAGCTCAAGTATTTTTCTTCTGTAATTTAAAGCGCCCATGAACATTTATTCGGTGACTTAAAGATGGTACTTAACGAGCAAAAGAAATACCCAGAACTTTTTCTGGGTCACTGTGAGTTACTTTGTGCAATTTCTGTGATTCCAAAATTTCCACACGTAGTTTGCAAGTCTCCAGATTTCTGGTGTTATTGTTGGCAATGTTTTGTACGTTGTAACACGACATTATTTTACTGAGATTCACATTAGGGAAATATATTGAGCTGTTAATTTTTTTTTTAAAACGATGTCATAAATTTTAATACGTCTTCATGTTGATATATTTTTTGAATATTTATTTTTAAAACTAGACAAGGAAACTACGTTTGATTCATGTTCTGAAGTGGAAAATATAAGTTTTATCGATGAAAGTTACATGCATGATGCACATAAGAAATGAGAAGTTCAATTTTACACTGATTTTAGGGATATAAAATACACATTTAATAAATATATTTCTTATAAGTTGCATTACAAGTACTTTACAAAATGTTTAATTAAAGAGTATTCTTGTTCGAGTATACCTTATTAGAAAAGAGGAGTTCTTGAGTCTGATAAGATAGCCACGATTCTTAATTTGGTATGCACATAATTTTTAATTTGCTTCTATTTAAATATATATTTTTTTGTATGAAATATTTACCAATGTAAGTTTTTTTAAAAGAAGAGTTTAATTTTATTTATTTGTTCTGATTGGTTATTCATATAGCGCATTTTAATGGGGAGGCTATTGTAATTTTTTATGGATTGATAAATATAACCGTTTTGAATTCGAATTGTTTTAAAATTAGGTGTTATTAATAGATATCCATTTCTCGTAAATATTACTGATTTTCTTTAAGATTTTTCTCTGTACTCATTTTTATAACAGAAACTTGCTTAAATATATCTTTAACATTCGATACTGGAAATAGTGTGAAAATGGATTTCGTTGAGAACGTGGAATTTTTTTAAAGTAATACTTTTGTCATTCTTCGTGAAACTTTTACTGAATTTAAATTATTTTTATAAGATCCTCCCCAATCAATAATTCCATAGAAAAGCAGAGGTGAACAAGGTCATAGTACAAATTTTTGATTATTTTCGCATTTAAAATATTTCTTAGCCTAACGAGTATTTGACGGCCTCCATGGTTGAGGGGTAATGCTCTCGACTACGAATCCGAAGGTCGCGGGTTCAAATCCCGGCGTGCGCAAGTAAATTTTATGTAATTAATTTGTGTTGTTTTACAATTAATTCATTTAAAAATAATATATAGTATATTTGCGCGAGTTCTAGACTGGAAGATACTTTCAATATCGCCCTGGTGAAAGACCACTATTCAGAATTGAAATGTTGCTTGAAATTGCTTTTAGCCGTGTTTGGTGACCAGATCTGAATAGCCAGGTATTTCCCCTTTTCCCCACCTTCCTATCCCCTTTCAACATTCCCAATTGGGAATGCCATAGTCTCACTGGCTCCAGACAGTTGGGAGCAGTTTGGGACTCTTGTGTGGTATTCATATAGAAAAAAGTGTTTATTTTATTTTTTTTAAACATTAATTAATTTTGCAACAGTTCTATTTTCCTCAATTCCCCGTAAACGGGCAGAATATGTAAAATATACAAAGTGTTTCATTTATTTTTTTAAAACATGAATTAATTTTGCGAACTCTTGACAAAAATCTTATATATTATTGTAAATACTCACTTAAAAAAACAATCTGAAGAAAAAAGAAAAAAAAAGTAACAAATATTTTACATGCGTTCACTATCCCTGAATTACACGTCGCATTGTCAGTCTCCGCCAGGAACTCCTCCGGCCGGCCCGCGCGCTCGTAACGTACATAGCGTCGCGCACAAATCTCAAAGGATTTTCAAATAATAAGTCAGCGCTGCCTGTCAAAAAAACAAACTAAAAAATAAATAATCAAAAGTAAAACACATCGTGAGAAGCGTTTACTACCCCTGAATTACACGTCACGTTGTCAGTCTCCGCCAGGGGCTCTTTCGGCCGGCCCGCGCACTCGTAACGTACATAGCTAGCGTCCCGCACAAATCTCAAAGAATTTTCAAATAATAATTCCGCGCTCCCTGTCAAAAATAATCAGCGATATTGCGTCATAAGGAGGAGGGTGGATATCCCCCTCTTCGTTCGTTTTATATCATTAAGGACGTTCCCGGGGTGTGTGGCCCTGTTATGGCGTACCTTGTCACGGTTGTCATGTGACGTTCACTGCAGCGGCATAATAAAGCGACGCCGGTATTTCACTGGCTGGGGTGAAAGCCGTGGCATTATGGCATAGAGACATGTTATAGGTAGAGTCGTACCGCTAACTGGGTAGCTCCATTTTTCTTTCTATTAATCATAAGAATAATGTAATTCGCAGCGACGTGGAGATTCGACAACTCGCTAATTCTAATTTTCTTCTTATTAAATCGCATAAAAATTGCACCAACCTTGAGAACCAAGAATACTTATCTATTCATGTAACTAAATGAGAAAATAACGAATCAACCTTTGAAGCAAAGCGCTGAAGATTTTTTACACCCATATTCTTAGATTGGTCATAAATGTTTAAAAAAATAAATTTTGTTTTATTTTTTTAAATGGTCAAATCAATCGACAATTGTGAGATGAAGATACTAACAATGTAATAATTTTCTGTATTTAAGAAAAACTGCTCCATATCCCTATATATGTATAATATTGACCATTTAACCATACCTTAAGTGGAAATGTGTTAGGAACAGGGGGTGTTAGATATAAAACCTATTTATAAATTGAGATAGAGTTTTAATTTATCAAAACTCTTAATATATTATATCAATTATTTATGTTAATTATTTATGTCAGTTATTTCAATGTCACCTGTCACAAATAAAATCGCCAATGCCTCGCCCATGTAGATTTGCAAACGAATAAACAAGTCATATCGATATTTTTAACAAAGAGAAATTCAATGTTTAAAAATCACATAACAATTTTATCTTATCAAAGTACTGCTTCTGATAACTTTAGACTTTAAGAAAATAAAATAAATTATTGTACAATATTAATTATATACAATGGGAACTTGTAACCGCTAAGCTACTGCAAGTAGCTTATCAGCTGGAGTTTAGTTCTATAATATTATATAATACAATAATATATAAAATAATCTATTTTTAAATAAATTTATAATTTTTTTTTGTAAAATCTAATTTTTAAATAATTATTATTTTATACAACTATTATTTTAGTGCCTACACTTGTATGTAAGTAAAAATTTGTATGCAAACAATTTTTATTGCTAACACTTGTTTGAAAAATGTAATCACTTTACGTAATTTAAAATACCCGTGGACGTATAAATAAACATATGCGTCGAAACAGTAACGAAAATTGTAATCCTTTTATATTTCATGTTAATATAAATTATTTAAACATTCAGAATATTGAAATAGCTGTTTACCCATTTGTGTTTATTCAAACGGATGAGAGGCTGACAAAACTATTGTTCAACTAACTACTTAACAAGTGTAAAATAAAATTGTTTTCAACACATGACTCTGTGTTTGATGTCAATGAATTATCCAAATGTTTTTCATCAAAGTTTTATTTTATCAAAGTTTTTTTATTGAAATTATTTATAAACCAATGCACACGAATTTTCCAATCAATTCCGCAAAAACAAAATATTACACTGTTTTTAAAAGAAAGCTTAAGATTATATAAGCGGAATATATTATGTCTAAAGATTATGTGGCAGAAATATACATATTTCAAAAGTTGCATGAATGCTTAAGTATATATGTAGGTATTTGTGTACATTTTCAAAAGATATTAATGCCGGGTAGTCATGGTAGCCTATAGGAAAATCACCCAAAGACGAAGCCTAAATCTTCTCAGTCAAAGAAAACCTTAAAAGCAGTCTTAGCAAGCACGCTGCCTGAGATATTGTATCATCTGAGAGATGATGAGAGACCCACAATAGTTCCATCTATGGGAGAGGGGACAAACTGTTTGAAGTCTCTCGCTGTAAATAATATATCCCTGCATAACGTCGTTGAAGTTATCTCTCTTAGTCGTTCAAAAGTCGTTTACAGTAAATCGCTTTTGTTACTGGAAAAGCTTTTAATGCGACAGGGGACTCTTTAAGCTCTCCTTTTTCAAGTGAAGTTTTTCAGTTAGCATTATGCAGGGGAGATGCTTCCTTAAATCACACAAAATGTCGTTTAACCAACAATGCCAGGTAGGGCGTAAAGCGACCGTGAAGCGGAGCATGGAAAAATACTCTTGTGTGGCTTTCTGAGTGTACCTTAATTATAACATTGCTGGAAACAGTAAGCAGAATTTAATGAAGTGGGCTAAGTATGCATTTGAATACTTAACTTTTATGTAGAAAGTAATTATATACTATTACGTTTTTCCGACATTAATATCTACTTCTCGTGTTATTCTGGCGTTTTTATTTTTAAAGGCAATTTGAAATTTGTGAACCACATTCAAACACTGAACTAATATACCTTCAACTCTATCTATGGTTTTTTAATAACATATCCACATAAAATGTTAATACTTTTTGATGTGTACATGTTGTTAAAAAAATATTTTTTCATATCCCAAATCACAACAGCAGACAGCCACTTACTTTTTATATCCCACATTGTAAAACCAATTCCAAACAAAACTCTTTTATCTACAGATCTACATACTCGTTTAACTTAAATTATTACCATATTGACATTTTTAACTCAACTACACGTGATATTAAATTAAAATCCATAATGCGACCACTCTCAAACTAGTTAACTTAAACCACCTTTTTACCTTTATCCCACTCCTATGTTCCCATTCACCCTCCCCTCCCCCGACTGACGTAGTTTAAGCTAATTGATGAAAAACTGTACATTGTCACACTTTACTAATAGTATTTATCGTCAGCAGAGGAAAATTTATAACTGGCATGATTTATTGTTTTTATTGTTTTATATATAAAAATTATGGATTTGCTGTTAATTTTCCCAAAAATAAATAAAAATAAAAATGTGTGATATAGCACTACATCTATTGTTGTTCAATAGCATAATTTTTTTTTGTATTAATAATATCTCGTTTGTCCGAAAATACAGCTATTTATAGTAAAGTTATAATATATTCACAAATCGACACGTGATAACTTAAAAATATTTGAAAAATTGCTTTTCCATTATATGTAAATGTATTTAAAACAAAATACTCCTAAGCCACGGATTCAAAATTTGGGAAACAAAAAAATTGATGTTATTGATATATTTACTATATCAATATAACAAATGTATGCATGGTTTAGTACGGTTTGAAAGAGGTGGGCTTGGGCGCAAAAATGAGTAATCGGCAAGTATGTTGCCTGTTGTATACTGATGATGCAGTGCTGATTGCTGACAGAATAGAAGATCTACAGTCCCTCGTATCTAGGATGAACAAAGTATGTATGAAGAATGAGCTAATGCTGAATTTAAGTGAGTCTAAAGTCACGGTGTTTGAAAGAGAGAGTACGAAAATAGTGCGCAATATAGTTGTGAATGATAAATACTTGGAGCAGGTCAATGAGTTTCTGTATTTGAGAAGTACGTTTACGAGAGATGGAAAGACTGATAGGGATATAGAAAGAAGGGTGAATGCAGGAAACACCATTAACGGAGGACTGAACGCGGTTGGCGCAAACAAAAAGTTGTCCAAAGAAGCGAAACTAGCAGTTCACAATGGAGTGCTGATACCAACCCTGATGTATGGCAGGAAGGGTGAAAGAAGACTGAATGCTGTAGAAATAAGATCTCTGAGAGGAATGTGTGGTAAAACCATGTATGATCGTCTGAGAAATGTTGAGATTGGTAAAGAATGCAAGGCTGATGTATGCGTAAAGAGCAAGATTAAGAAAGGGACGCTTATATGGTTCGGACATATAGAGCGAATGAGCGAAGAAAGTGTAAGGAGAATATATGACGCGAATGTAAATGGAAGAAGAAGCCGGGGACGTCCGAGGAAGACAAGTTAATCTAATACTTGAGTCGGGCACGTCAGAAGTCGGAATAACATAAGAGAATATATGAGACGACGTATGAATGTGAATGAAGCAAGAAGTGTATGCCAAGATCGAATTATTAGGCAGTTTTTCCTCTCTGCTTACCCCTGCGGAGAAACGGTGTGATGGTTAGTTAGTGATTTAGTTAGAGTACATAGTTTTTTTCTCTTTTCAGAACCCTTCAACTGATATAATTATTATTACATCAAGTGATTGCTTAAATTTACCGGCTATTCCGGAGGCAGATTCGAAATGGGTGACGGTTCCCGGTACTCATATATCAGCGTTATTAAATCACCGTATGTCTATAGATAATACTTGACATAGGGCCGTGGTTTATCAGTACAGTGAAAGGTATGTTGACGTAGCTTAGCAAAAATTCGCACATATGTCTCAAACATAGGTAATATGAAAATAACCAATATTATACGTTTTATATGCGATTTTAATAAAGGAACGTGTTTCTTTTTTTATCGAAGGAAGCAATCACTTTGTGGCTTGACATTATAATTTAAATAAAAAATGTTTTTGTTTTAAGCCACTTTATTTTTATAAATATTTATGCATTCGACCGGTTTCGGTTGGACTCAACCTTCTTCAGGAATGTACACATATAAACTAAAATTAAAATACAGAGATATCATAATGGAGACAGAGAAAGTGAGGAAAAGAGACAGCACGATAGGGTAGAACAGGACAGAGGATCACAGAGGGGGGGGGGGTAGTTCGGTAGATAGAGAGGTAGGGGGAGGGGAGGGGAAGAAAGGGAACATCCTTAAAATCGGACTTTGGGTTAAATCTAATTGTTTATTTAAAATTTGGCATATTTTATTTTTATTTGATTTTGATATTTCTAATGCTTCTAAGTTATTAAGGCGCAAGCCTATACTATTTTTATGTATTAATTGTTTCTTTTTTCTTTGCAAAACCAAAAATTTTTACGCGGGTTTTGTATAAATGTTGATTTTTTTTTATAAAGTTCTCCACACAAACCCTTATGGTTTTATATGCGAGGAACTTAACTGTAAATAGTAATTCTTTTGCTGGATTCTGTGGATTAAATTAAAATTACCGTTGAAAACAAACTGTTCTAATATCAGATCTTTGAATCCCTGTTTAGACTGCTAGAGATTGAAAACCACCCTTTATTAATTAATATGATTGAAATTCCCAATTGCTCGATGAATCATTAAAGTCTGCATTGATAAAAGTATGAAATTTATGTAAATGTTAGCGAGATTAACGTGTGCAATTATTTACGTAAATCTCAAATTTGACAGATGAGATTCGTCACTAGGTAGTAGATAGTAGCGTCGGAACTGGTTTTCAAAACTGTTTAAGGGTTTCTTTGCGCAACCATGCTGTAATGTCTACGCGATGTTTATTTTCAGGCGAGTTTTAGTTAAGAGTTGACTTTTTATAAAGTCCCACATACCAGCATAGTTCTATATGCGAGAAACCTCCCCGTCAATAGTATTTGTTTTGCTGAAATCAGTGCATTATTCATACAATTATGACGAACTAACAGTTCAAAACAAACTATGTTCTCACATTGAAACTTTTAAAATTCCTCTTTGGACTACGTTAGATTTAAAATCATCCTTTATTAATTAATATCGTCGACATTTCTCATTACCCGTTGAATCATCGAAGTCCTTACTAGTAAAAGTGGGTAATTTACGAAATAATGTAAATTTTAGATGCAATTTATTTACGTAAATATCAAATTAGAGAAATGAGATTTGTCACTAGTACCTTTTAGTAGTATTTGTCATCGTACCGGAACTAATTCCAATTATTGGCCAAATTAGGAAGCTTAAGTTTTTGGAATGATTTACGCACTTATTCAGTAGTGATAAACCGGCCCATAGTCTATAGTCTCTATGGATCTCATGATATAGGAACCATGGCCCGCAGTAACCGGCGGCGGATAGCGGGTGCCGGGTGGCGGGTAGCGGGTAGCGGATGCCGGGTAGCGGGTAGCGGGTAGCGGGTGCCGGGTAGCGGGCACAACGAGCGAGCCCACTAATGTAGACGAGAACTGAAGCCCTTTCATCGGGAAATTCTATATTTAAAGGCTTGATTTTAATTGACTGGTGACAAAGACGAGAGAAAATACGAAGCTTCATGCAATATTGCACGGTGACGCTGACATTTAAAAAGTCGTAATTAATGATAAAAATTATGTTGTAAATAGATATTAAATTTATTGGAAAAACTTATTGAAGCTTATAAACCTAATTCCCTAAATTGAGGTTAAATATCGATGAAGATGATGGAAAGTAAAATGGTCTCATTAGTTCATTGGTTAGAGTACTAGTTCCTGTAAGATAAAGGTAGATTGAGAGTAGGCACATTAGTTAAAATTATATAAATAAAATTATACACATTGAAATTAAACGCCTAGGCATAACAATACACTAATACCTAAAATGATCCCCACACATATATTAAGGACAGAATAAGGAAATGATTATACATCTTCAGATTTTTAAGACATATTCTAAACAAAGAGTTACTTAGAATGACGTATTATGCTTTTGCCAATCAATAATATAATCTGTCATTATAGGATAGGGTGGAACATTAAAATCACACGCAACTGCTTCAAATAACACAAAAATTTATAAATAAACCATGCGCATACTCATCAGATTATAAAAATCATAGCCAGAAAACTAAAATAATTTTATTTCTACCTCGCAACATCACAAATTTGCAAAGATAATATTCTAAGTAAAACTTCACCACTTAAAAATAATAGAAGTCTTAGACAAATATCATTCCTTCCAATTCCAAGATATAAAAAAAAACCATGGGGCGTTTCAATTATAAATATCTTGGCGAAATTTAAAAAAAATCACTACCAGTACAATTCAGAAACATAAATAACGCCTTAAAAGATTTTAATTTCATCAAAATGAAAATATATACTGAATAATATAACACAAAATAAACAAATAACAAATAAATAAAATAACACCCCCCCCCCCCCTCCCCATACACACGACCTTACTTAATTATGAGGGTTATAGCTTAATGCAGGAAACTCCATTAACGGAGGACTGAACGCGGTTGGCGCTAACAAAAAGTTGTGAAGTGAAGCTAGCAGTCCACAATGGAGTGCTGATACCAACCCTGATGTATTGGTAGTGAGGCATGGAACTGGCAGAGGAAGGATGAAAGTAGACTGAATGCTGTAGAAGTGAGATCTCTGAGACGAATGTGTGGTAAAACCATGTATGATCGTGTGAAAAATATTTAAATTCGTAAAGAATGCAAGGCTGATGTAAGCGTAATGAGTAAGATTACGAAAGGGACACTTAGATGGTTTGGGCATGTGGAGCGAATGAACGAAGAAAGGAGTGTAAGAAGAATGTATGACGCGAATGTGAATGGAAGAAGAAGCCGGGGACGCCCGAGGAAGACATGGCACGATCAAGTGAATCAAATACTTAAGTCGGGCCATGTCAGAAGTCGGAATAACAGAAGAGAATGTATGAGACGATGTATGAATGTGAATGAAGCAAGAAGTGTATGCCAAGATCGAGTTGTTTGGCGGTCCGCCCTCTCTGCCTACCCCTGCGGAGAAACGGCGTGATGGTTAGTTAGTTAGTTAGCTTATATAAGTATAATTATTTAATTTTAACATACTACTATTGAGAAATATTGTATTTTTTATTTTATTTTTTGTAAATGATGTGACATTATTTTTTCAATATATATAATAAAAATAAAAGAAATTAAATAGTAGAGACTTATCATTCAGAAATATATATCAGAACTAAACATTTCTGTTTCGATGCAGGATGGAAAGGTCTGGAATATGTCGAAAAAGTCTGTATATTGGCAGTTCGACGAAGACGCGCTAGTGGTGAGTTACATGAATAGTTCGTGCTATGGTCGTCGAGTAGATCTAATAGGGACACGGGTATTTAAATACAAATACGGATAATACAAAAGACTTATTTCGTGATAAATTAAATTCGTCCTTGAAATGTCCTTACCGAGAAGAGCTTATCTTCATGAAAAGAAATTTTAAATCACAAACAATTTATACGAATGGTATTTAATTAGAATCAGTAATAATTTTGATACGAACACAATAAAACTTAAGGGATCAATAGAACCATTCCCAGTCCGAGTCGAGTCCGAGCTTGTGCTGTGCAACTGTGTGTTAGTTGGAAATATTTAAACCTTTGGACCCTGGGCCATGAATAAGGCGGCCGGATTAAGAGGATTAGTGCGGAGCGCTATGGCCACAAGTGACCCTGGGGGGATTGGCCAGCGTATATCTGTGTACTCTCTCTGGACGTTTGAATTATGGTTCCATTACGATTACAGCAGTAAGACGAGGGATATAACGTTAAACAGTTGACTTATCGAATATCCAGCAATTTTTGTAAGGGAAAAGGGAGCATGGGAGAAATTATTGTTGTGATATACTGAAATAGTTTCTCGTGGGCAGCTATGGTAACAATATTTTTTAATTAATTTTCGGATAATCGATAATTTACATTTATCATTTTGTACACGTATTGTGTAGTATACAAAAAACAAGGATTTGCTTCTTGTGACTTGTTTACCTCTAATAGACAAGATATAAGGAAAATTTATTACCAAATTACATAATTCAACAAAATAACTCATAACATTGCTCAATATTTCTATTTTTGAAACTGTTAATATGGTGCTTTGTGGAATTCCATTATAACGATTAAATAAAAAAAACACCTTTTTAACACTATTCCACTTTTTTTATTTATGACCGTGACCGGTTTCAGATTGTGACGGCTATCTTCAGACTGATACATTTAATTCTTAAACTGTGGGTTATACGCAATTTTGGATATCAGGGGTAACAATCCATGATTTTACTTAGATTATATTTTTCAGTATTCTTAGTATTATTATAGAAAAAGTGGAATAGTGTTTAAAAAAGTGTATTTTATGTAATCATCGTATTTTGGAATTAAGGTAGTAATAATTGAAGATATCCACCTGCGTTTAGACAAGGCATTATATAATAATAAATGGAAATCATATTATTATTATACATACTAAATAATATTCACAGTAAATATGCTTTTCGCCAAGAGCAATATATTGCCGTTGTATTTCAAATGTTGTATTATTTTTTATGCTGTGTCATGAAGGCATCTATCTATAAGATCTATCGCAACGCGACTGTAAAATCATTATAAGTATAATAATTAACGGTGAATAGCTCACCTTTTGGCAAATTCTGAAAAAAAACAAACATTTTTCTACGAAACATAACATGAATATAGATTTTTTGTTTAGCTTTTCTTTAATTATCTGATAAAGCGGTTTTTTACCGAGTGTAAGACATGCACAAATAAATCAAATTTAAATATACCGTTTGAAGGTCAGAAGATTTATAAAAACTCCCATATACCGATAATTTTTTTTTTAAGAAAGGCATATACTCCCTGGTTACGAATAATCTAACAATATTTGAAAATCTCCTACTGCCACCACAGTAAGCGGAAAATGTTGCTTAGGTCGTAATGGAGGACTTAGCCAGCCGAGGAATTGAACTTACGAGGCCTGGGTGAGACCAAAACGCGATGCCAACTCAGCCACTGACCGGTCAAACAAAGTAGTAACGCTTTGGAGTAAGATGTTTGTCGTCATTAGATAAAGATATCACGTGACCATGCATACGAAAACACTGATCAATTATTTATTCTGGTTTTTTTGTCACAACACACTATAAATAAATCATTACAACCAAAAAATTTTCGGTGTAAGTAAATATTTATTCAATCATTGTAGAAAACAATATTAACATAACCTAAATGAAATACGAAAACGAAAAAAAAACGACAGAAAATAAAAAGATTTCAGTCGCATCTGGGACTCGAACCCAGGAGCTCTGTCTATCCGGGGCATCCACTTAACCAACTTAGCTAATGAGACCAGTTCAATTTATGTCATTTTCATCGATATCAAAACTTAAATTCAAGATTTGTTAAAAATATCAGCTATCTTGATAATTATTACAAAGTTATATTATAGGCAGAGGTCCTGGGTTTGAGTCTCAGATGCGACTGAAATCTTTTTTAGTTTCTGTCGATTTTTCCGTTTTCATGTTTAATTTAGGTTATGTTAATATTATTTTCTACAATTATTACATATTAAATTGAGGTTTTTAAATCTTAATAAATATAATTAATAATAAAAAAAATTAAGTTTAAAAAATGTATGTAATTGTTTTTATTTATTTATTTGATTAGTGATACAAGATCCGCGGAGAACCAAATTGGATATGTTCTGTGTTTTGGTGCATACGATGGTACATAAGATTTTATATTATTGGAAAATTTTTGATAAAGTTTTTCTAAGGTTTGTTCAATAACCATCATTCAAGAAAGTCCAATCAGTATTAATGAGCTGGTAAATAATATAATCGTAATCGGCGTTTTTGAAGTTGAGTGAAAATATTTATTCTTCCAAGATCAAAAATTCTCCCTCTAGCATTAAAGAAAGACTAGATAGCGTTAAAAAAATAAATGACCCCCTCAATGTCAGTTTCTCAATTTTAGTTGGCCGTCAAATATCCAGGGCGCAAAAAAAAAACAGGATATCTTTTTAACTGTGCGCGCCATAATAATATGGAGAAAGAATATCGTGAAATAAAAAGTAAAACCAATTTATCAATTCTGTTTCTTGCCGTTTTATGTCACGGCTATAAAACAACCCTTTGTTTTCATTTCCTATTTATGTCCGCCGGAGCATTTGATTCCTCCCAGTCGATATATTCATTCTGCGATGATATAAGTCAGTTTTTCTGCTCTGGGCCTGGTCATAACAAAAAAATATTATTGGATGGTCCGAAATTCATACGGTTAGGAGAGATTTTGTTTTATTTTCGCCGGTGGTTATTTACCCAATTTTCTATAAATATGGGGTATCACACTATTTTTCGGTTTGATACTGAAAAAATATTTTTAACAATATAAACAAATGTCAAACACATTTTTTTCTTCGCTTGTTCGTTTAGAGATTTTTTTAACGTAAGTAATCTGTTAATAATTATTGTTATTGTGTTTAATTTGTAGAACTCCATTTGATTTGTTATAAATAAAAAAAAAATCATCTTAAATAGTGTTATAAGGTTCTGCAACTATTTTCTGAGTATATCGGTTTTACCGAAAATTATTTCGAGCATTAAAAAAAATTGGTGAGGGGTAAATAAAATCATAAAAGTATATATATATACATAGTTTGAAATTGGCTTTAAACTCCGAAACAGCTGTCACAATAATAAGAATAAAAAAAAAATTAGTCCAATTTTTTTAACCTTATAAGCGTTATGTATTGCCTTCATCATTTACGAACCATTATTTTACTTACCTCAGAGTGTCCGGGCGTTGGTTTCCTAAATCCATACAAGCAGTATCACTTTTATTGTCATCTTTTTACTTAACGAGTAAATTTTTCGTGCGATTGAAAATACCGGAAATACCGTGAAAAGTAACCACGAAAATTAAAATTTCGGTAACTTTCTATGGTCTTTACGATCTATGTTGGCAGCAGTGGCGTGCATTGATCTATCGCCGAAGATAGGCTAAGTGCAATTTTTAATTTTACAATATTTTAAAATTAGTAAGTAGCAAAACAGTATACCATTAGCACAGGTGACAATAAGGAGTTTATTTATGTACCTACTTATAATATGTTTTCAATCTTTCAATTGTTTGTCATTTGTTTTATTATCATTTTTGCCAGATAATAATTGTTGTTTATTCTACTCTTTAATTACTATTAATTTTTAAACTATATTTATGTACGTTTTGGGCAGATTGCCTGTTTACGTAATAAAATAAAATAAATGAATAATAAATAAATAAAATGGTCTTTTCATTATCGCCTTCCGCTAATTGTTGCGGCCAACCGAATGAATGAGCGTTAAGTTCCCTACCAAATTCTTGAAAAAAATAGGTTTTGATCAGAAATTCGTCGTATTTTTTTATTTATTTACTTTTATGGTTCATTTTTCTTAGATAGGCACAGCTTTTCAGCCTTTATCTAGTGCACACTAGTGGCTGGCAGGGTTTGATTTGACGTTTTTTGTTCATGTTCATGGTATGAAATCGAGGTTTTCGAGAAATTCATCGTACTATGAAAACGAACTAACACAATTATCCCAATACAGGAGTAGATATGTTCAATTTAAAGAACTTGCAAACACACCTATTGTTGTATTGTCGATATACTTTCGATATAAGGCTTCATGAACACGGAAGTAAAACTCGATATTCTTTACCCGTTAAGCATAATATGTATGAATTAAGCAGTTGGTCCACGAATTATTAAGTCACTGATACGACTCTACTTTCCCAGCCTCAGAGTCCAGCGTGTGAAGTGGAGATAAAGTATTAAGGTTAGGTATATATATGGCATGATATATGGAAAGCAACCAGTCTTGCGGGGAATAATTGATCCGCAGTTTACCCCGAACTGCTCATCTGGGAGGGTCTGTAAGATTCATGAAGCCGCATTATGGAGCGGGAGTGAGGTAGATATTACAATGTGTAATGCATGCGATATGTACAAAGCGGTCAACAGTAAGCCACTTACAGGTAGTAAGTGGATGAACAATGAAGCATTTCGTTGTAATAGATTAAACAATGGATTCGAACATATGTGTTATTCCAAATACATACAGATACAATGGTACTCGCATCTACTTATCTCTACCCATCGGTAGAAGCACCCACTTACCTATATTATAATTATGTATTTTAATTACCTGCTGGAATACGTTAATCCTCACCGTAGAGTTTAACTTCTGCATAACAAGGTTAATATTTAATCACCATTTTCAAAAAGTTGCGTAGGCGGAACAAGTGGTTGTGTTTTAACTGGGATGGTGGGATAAGTTAAGAAGTGTTTCAAGGAAGGTACTGTTATTTTAAGTTCGCTTTCATTCCAAGGGTTATTTCGGAACAAAATGTATTTCCATACACAGTTTATTATATTATACTTCAGCTTAGAACTTGAATATTGATAAAGAAGCAAAGACCTATCACGGGTTAGCTTTAACTGTAATTTTAAGCAACTGTTTTGCCTTTTCCGTTTTTTTTTTTACTTACGGGATTCAAATCAAAACTGTAAGTGTATTTAAAAATAAAATAGCAACTCCCGCATATAATAATCTCATGGTTTTATGATGGAACCTATTTTCTCTCATGGCACATTTTTCAGCACGTTACACCTAATGTGACGTAAAGTAACCAGGTGTATCCCGATAACAGAAACGTGAGGGAGTTATCCTTTCAAGTGCTCCCGCTTGCGATCAGCTTTGATTTACGTCAACTGTATCGTTTTGGTTGACAGAAGAAGGGCGTGTAAGCTTTCAGATTTATTTAGCGCTTGCGGAGATTTTCACGGTGCGCAGTACTGCAATCCCATACAAACATCGTGACGAAATTTAAAAAAAAAATCAAGAAAGTCTCTAAAATAGTTAGAATTTCTACAAGTTGATTGGCAACTGCACGGCACTCATTTATCAAAAAAAATAACCACAGGTAACGATGAACACGGTGATAAAAATGTTGTGCACTATAAAAATAGCGAAATATGTATGCAAATATACACTATCAAGGCCAAAATAAGCACTAACAATGCGCAAATATCTCCGCGACATTTTGAAGGGAAAGTTTCTCAAAAATATTTCTTTCTCCTAAAAAAATCGGTTTCTAAGGAAAGCCAAGAATATTGACCATTTCAAATTTGAACATCTCATATTTTGAATTTTTTTCTGGATAAAACAGGCATTAGTGACGGAAGAAAGGCCCAAAAATGAACTCATGAAAAAAGCTCAAATATACATTATGCATATGGATATAATTCAATGTCTGGTTATTAAACAAATTGCATTATATTATGAAAAAGCGAACCCTAATCAGTCCGTTTAGAAAATCTAAAGTGTGGGCATCATTTTCAGTTTTAAGTTTCATTGTCAATAAATCCACGTTTATTGAAAGAACGTTACGCAGTTTCATGCAATGTGCCATGCTTAAATATAAGTACAATATATGTTACAAAATTACAATATTTATATTTTTGAAACTGTTAATGCATGGTGGAATTCCATTGTAGTGATTAAATTAAAAACACTTATTAACCTTATTCCACTTTTATTTATTAATTGAAACCTTATCTGAGGTAGGTGCTAATTAGTACCTAAATATCCAGTTTTTTTGTGTGTTTATTTCAATATGGAGGATACCAACTACTAAAAAAAGGTATGTACATTATTTTGGTACAATAATTTTTGCAATCAATTTGTGGATGCTTTAAAAAAATGCAAGCACAAAATTAAAGATTTTAAATTTTAGTAGAATTCTACAAAAAGTTATGAGTTTGAAACATTTTTTTTTACGTGTATAATTTTTTATAAAACTATTGCTATATACCCGTATATAATTTGTCTATATTGGATCTTTGTATACTGTAGAAAAAAAATTCTAGGGAACATTTTCCAAAAAGCAGTAAAAATATCACAACAAAATAATATATATAGATAAATAGCTCTATACTCTAAAAAACTAGATATTGACTGATACTCATAATCAGTGATGTTGCACTTTTCCAATAATTACAAAATGCATCATGTCTAGACTATGACTAGACATCGGATGATATGCAGCGAGCACAGGTGTGCATTCCACATAGGCATATAAGCAATGCCTACCCAACTCTACTTACATACATATATAAATAATATTTTAAAAAAATGCATGAAATCAATCTTCACTTTAGAAAACACGCGCGATTCGCAGCGTCTCGCGCGCTCTGCTGACCGACCTGTTAAAAGCAGGAAGCAGCTGATGTTAAAAGCAGGAACTATGTTGACTGTATTCTACAAAAGAAAAATGTAAATGTATGCGCAGTAAGCATTTAAGGGAATACTCATTTGTGTTAGAATCGAAAAAGGCCGTGCCTTTCGGTACAAACACAAATGTAGCAATCAGTGCTACCTGTTGGAACCTCTATTAAGTAAACAACTTTACTAACGAAATAATTATCATATTATGTTAACTTTCTTTAATGAAATTGTGCGGTCATCAAACCTATGCAAAATTAACATATACAGTGATTGGCTTTTAAAATGTATAAATGGTTATTTGGATTTGGTTAATCCCTTTAATTTCAACTAATATCGGTTAAAGCCAGCAGCTTAGCCATTATTAGTTCTTATTCTTTTAATATCAATTAATTCGCTATTTTTCTTACCGCCTACCCCCATTAAAAATTGTGTGCACGCCACTGGCAGCAATGCTTTTCTCCATGTGAGTACTACCTCTTTACTCTCATCTCGTACAGTTGTTGCTTGGATTCTAATTGATTGTGAAGTAACTACGTTCGTTCATTACCAGTAGCCTCTCTACACCATTACGCCTTTACCGTGATGGTTTAACTTGCGTCAATTTACTCAGGTACAAAAAAACGACTCTAAGTACGGCGAGGCGAGTAAGTCAAGTATGTATGTTCTCACGAGTTATGTTGGGTATCGTCGGAGTGTAGAGCAGGCATAATAGCATACATTGCAAATCACCTGTTCCAATGTAAAATATGTGTTTTTAAATTTTAAATCCATTATAATATTATCTGTTCGAATATATCAAATATATATTTCTTCTTTATTTATTTTCCCTATCACAATGCAAATAGCAATTAAAAATTCCGTGATACCATGATTTTAATAGTACGTACTAGCCACCTGATTATACAATGAAACAATTTAAATGGGTGATAAAAATTAATGGAAGTAAAGTTTTCCCTAAATACGTAGCAAATAAATTGATAAATCCACTGTGAATATGCCTTAATAACGGTAATGCTCAAATATTTAAATATTCATCTGTGAAACACGGCATAGCAACTAATATGGAAAAACTTAATAGTAAACTCGTAATAAATTCAGAATTCGCCAACCTTCCATTAAAAAAAACGAATTATTAAATAATCTTCATAAAAACACAATGTAACCCATATTTAATAGTCATTAAAACCAGACAGGTGTATAAAGTTATAATACGAATAAATACAAAAGATCTTAAACCCTTAGTACGTGAAATCAGGATATAGCATTGTAAAACCACCGATACCTAAAAATGAATATATATATATATATATATACCATAGTCTTTTCAATCGATATCCTACCATACAGTTTTCCAACAAAACTTAGCAAGATAATAGCCCTGTGATTCCCACATTCCATACGTGACCTCTGAAATATTGTACTAGTCTTAAGATGGCCGTGATAGGCTGAAATCAGCCAGGTCAAAAATAATAGAAAAAGTGGTAAAAAGTTTAAAAATAGTTTTAATAAATACTTATTACAAAAAGGAATGAAAGTTTCCCACTAAGCAGAGCTATTAACAACAAACACATCATAGTCAACCGTCATCGATCGCTTGTATTTCGTTTTGAAAAATCTTTGCGTTAAAACCTAATGATTTGGTGGACAAATATGGAGATTGCATCGCAAACAAAAATATTCGTTAAAATTGGACCAATACTAATGGGGCATTTGTACCAGGGCACCAGGATCGCAGAGAGGCAGCAGCGCAAGCGATACGTACCGCGTAGCTGCCCGGGGCTGACACCCGCGTGAAATATCACCTCATTTGTTGGTGCCATAAAATGTATTTATCAGATCAACGCACGCATCGGCCGTCACCCGAACACAGGCGCCTACGGGCAGAGCGATTGAAAACACACAGTGACACTCTCACTCCTCGCTACTTCTGCCCTCCGCGCTTCGTTTTTATTCCGACACTCGTACATTTATGCAATTTTATGGACGCTCCTTTCGGTCATTATTCACGGGGCAAACGCGAAAAAGAGGGGATGCCAACGCCGGAAAAGTGATCGAATTGAAAAAGTGAAGTATGGAATGTTTGATTCATAAATTCACTTGTATTGGATACGAGTTTATTCTGCAATGTCCACCTTTAATTCCAATTTAAAAGGCAAGGTTTATTGCATCAAAAAATCTCACAATTCTTAACATTGATTCATTCTCCAGCACGGAGCTCAAAAATGTTCTATGACATAAAGGTTCCGACATCTAGTCTTCTTTAACGGAAGCAATCTTTCCAACAAGTATTCCATTGATATGCTTAGTGTAATAATAAGTGACTAGTGAGTGAAGTTAGACGGCCTCCATGGTCGAGGGGTAAGGCTCTCGATTACGAATCCGAAAATCGCAGGGTTCAAATCCCGGCGTGCGAAAGTAAATTTTATTTAACAAATTATTATAAGCAATAATTATTTACCTGAAAAATCATACATATTGAATAATCTTCCGAGAAAAAATACATGCTACCGACGGGACACGAACCCGCGACCTTTTGTTTACCGTGTTCGGGTTCGTGTACCGTCGGCAGCATGTATTTTTTCTCGGAAGATTATTCAATTTGTATGAATTTTCAGGTTAATAATTATTGCATATAATAATTTGTTACCACATTTGTGCTTTGCATAAAAAAATCTTGTCTTATAAAAATATTAGTTTATCATTTGAAATAATAAATTTTATTTTCTTAATTTGCATTGTTTCACAATTAATTCATTTAAAAATAATATATACCATATTTGCGCACGTTCCAGAGTGGAAGATATTCTCAGTATCGCCCTGGTGAAATACCGCCATTCAGAATTGAAACGTTGCTTGAAATAGCTTTTAGCCGTGTTTGTTGACCAGATCTGAATAGCCAGGTATTTTCCCACCTTCCTCTTCCCCTTCTCCTTCCTCTCCACAATACCTTCAGCCTCATAACATTCTCCAATTGGGGATGCCATAGTCTCACTGGCTCCAGATGGTTGGGAGCAGTTGGGACTCTTGTGCGGTATTCATATAAAGAAAGCTTCTAAGAAGTTTGGCGTACAGTACAGCGTACTGGGCGTGCCCGCAGATGCTTTAATAGTAAGCAACTGCTGACCCTTTACAAATCGCCCTCTAAAAGTGCGCCTCACTGTAGATTTGGCAGCCACCTCTGGTCCGGGAACCAAATTATCTGAAAAATTATTAAATTTCTGCAGAAATGAGCTGTCCGTTTGATCGATTCCCCATCTAAATAAACAAATTTCAAATCTATGGAGCACAGGGGCCTAATCCCTTTACTATTCCTGACGTTTCAACGATAAGATATTTTCCATATCCTCAGGCTTAAAGTCTTCTTGCTTAACTGCGGTTCCGGTTCTCTCGGATGACATCTGTCATTCAGCGAATGAGATTCTTTAAAAATATCGGCATATGTGTAGTTTTAATAAAAGAACAACTCAATATTTTCTTAAATGCGGAGTTTAAACATTGTTATTGAGTCATCTGTTGCAAAATAATGCTATTTAATGAACCGAATTAACGAAATTGCGATGATTGTAAAGTACCCCGCCAAAAGCCCAAATTGTTAGAGAAAAGTGATTTAAATTCCAAAATTGAATGTTCAAAATAAGAACCACACGTCTTAAATATGTATGATGCAGTGACGTGGGGTCCATAAATACTATGAAAATCTGTGCATTTTCCAAGGAAAATGAACCAAATAAAGAAATTAAACGATAATATAAAAAATACGATAAATCAAAATGTATTTTTCCATGAATTTGGGAAGACTCCTGTACCTCCATTTATTCAGTTGGCCGCAACAAATCAGCAGAAGATGATAATAATGTTCCATTTTCAAATGTTGAATAAAAAACACTGTGATACATCTATAATATTTAATAATACCGTGATAATCAAATCACAAGTCCTTTAAAAATGTATTGTCATTTACATGCAACTAAAATCACAGTTAAGAAGAATGTCTTTAACCCTGAAGATAAGGACAATACCTTTTCATTGAAAGTAACCGGAATCAGGCCCCAGGTGTCAGATGGGAATGATGCCCTTGTTCTTTTAAAAAAATGTTAAATAAAAAAACAAAAAAAATTATTGAGTTTTTAATATCTCAATAAAAATTTGTTGGTGCGTTATGCAGTGTTGCTAATAACTTGTATGCATAACATTTTTAGCCAAAGTGCGGAAAAATATGCCCTAAATATTATCATTTTCCTTTGAGCTTGTTTATGTGAAATTTTAGTTCAAATTAAAATACTAGTGCATTTTTTCTGACCTTAGCTGTTTGCTGCACTTTAATAGCTTTGCGAATCAGAACAAACGTGTTAAATTTCCCTCGTAAATACTTGTTACATCGGACGCAGATGGCCTCTACAGCCCAACTCCTAACACCCAACACCCGGCAGCCACCACCGCGCGTGGGCAGTGGATGCCACTTTGTGGTTCACTTTGTGATGTGAGAAAAATATGCTAATAGTGGGAACCGTGTTTTGCTCTCTTTAGTCTGACGTATTTCCTTTAAAAATTCAAATAAGACCTTAAAAAATGTGTACAAGAAAAATGTGCTGTTATATAACATTCTTATCATTTTTATATTTTTGTAAAATTTAATAAAATAATTTTAAAAAACTCGTTACACGTATGAAATCATTGATAGTATTGCTTTAGATCGTATGTCCATATTATGATAGTTAAGATCTGTAATTGTAGCTTGTGTGTGATATGTTGAAGAAAATGGGTGATGAATTCGCAGATTTGAATACGTTGTCGACAAACCAAAGCGAAAGGGCTCTTTTATAATTAGCCCGGCGATGGCACGGGACGGCATGACGGCATAACAGAGAAGCAAAATGTATTGGTTTGTATGTTTAATTTATCGTCCGCGGCAACGGCATGCCGTGGGCGTCAACGGCATAACGACATCTATCTCCCCATAAAGCTGTGGCGGAAATTTTGATAGTGTAGTGTGTAGTTACAAAGATAATTTGATGTGTGAGTGAGTCCGAGCTCTGAGCCGCGCTATCGCCCATGTCCGTCAACCCATCACTTTTTTCTGAGACGCAAACATTGCACAAATGCCGTTCACGACTACGGCTTTAATTATAAAAAAAAAACGAGAGAGGGCACGGCGTGCCGTCGTTGTGCCGTTGCTTTGCAAAATTATAAAAGCGCCTAATGATATGGAGAAGTTAATTATGATTTACGAGAACTTTAACGGTGCCAATCAAAAGAGAAATCCAAGACAACGTAATTGAACGTCAAAAGCCACTATAACTTGGGGATAGAGTGAAGTGATTAGTTAATATCTTTCTCAGATTATCTTAGCATAATGTATCAACTTTGATTGTCCCTTGACCGGCTTGTAGCCGAATGGTTCAAAGTACAGGGTTTCCCGGGCGTCGGAGTTTCAATTATCTGCTAGCTAAGTCCTCGATCATTACAGAAACATCAATTTAATCTCTTTATAATGGGAGTGCAAATAATTATTATCAGGTTATTCGTAACACGGAATTTTGTATTTAAAAACAAAACAGGTATCTTTACTTTAATAGCTACTTTCAGCAAGTATAAAAACTACCCATTACGACTTGAAGCGGTAAAGGGAAGTGAGAAGGAAATGAAATGAACTGAATGCTTGAAGTGAGGAAATTTTTCACAACAAGTGAAAAATATGGCATGCGTAATTTGCCGGTTTCATAAATAAGTAGGTTTGAGGCGAGGAGAAAGGATTGCTCTGCGTGGGACTTCAAGTGCTCCTCTGTACCAGGATGACAAAGCCTCTGAGGGTTGGCGGAGGCTATGGCGGGGGCGGGGGAAAGGACCGGAAGTGATGAAGACGCGGCAGGCGGGAAAAGCTCCTCGCACAGGAAGTCGGGGAGGAAACAATGGAGACTGGTTTCGTGGTGTGTCCGTATTAGATAGTTAATGCTCGTGATATTATATACAGTGCGAAGTTATGGCATACAACGCTTAAGAAACGTGAAATGTAGAAGCATTTTCATTGGTATGAAAAGACTTTCAGTGAGAAATTTTCAAAGCAGAAATTTTTCATTGTAACGAAAGCTATCTTACAATAAAACCTCCGAAAATGTTGCGTTTTGTTAGCTTACTGACAATGTTCATGCTAGTAGAACTAATAGAGATAATAAAAAGAAAAATACCATCGGCTCTCGAAAGTCACCACGTGACTAAAAATAAAACGTATACTTTAAAATATACTTAAAACAGGTAGATACGATAAGATATTAATATTTTTTTATTAAAGATTTTTTTAAAGAATAATAATTGCAAAACTTTAAAATTCCTGTAATAATCTTGCACCTTGATAAACACCCTTATTCACCGGTTGTTCCGAGAACGGTGGGCGCATAAAATAAAAGTGCTTAAAACAAAGTTTTATTGTTTCATTTAATTAAAATGGATAGCCACAAAGTGATGGCTTCATACGGTAGTAGAAAATCTTATTGCCTTTAAATATTTTTACGGTAACTTATTCATTTTCTGAGTTCTACGTTGAACATTTCCAGAGAATCCGAACGCCCGAAAGCGAAGCAAAAACACGAGAAGAAATTTATTAATGCCATCCAGCCGCATTTCTACATTTCCAATTACACCGAAACCGTAAAATAGTACGTATCTTCGTTCCATTATAGCGCTTTTAATAGCTATCAGTTGTTTGGGACCGACTCGTTTATTTGGACCCTAGTAAGCAATTTGGTTTCCAATGCAATAAAGGCGATATTGATAATTTTACTCTTGTAAGCAACTTTTGGGGTAGCGTTACATTGTAAGCATCCTTTGAGGTTACATCACGGTTGCTAATTAACTTTCAAATAAGTGTTTTTGATAAGGAAATTTCGCACGCAAAAATAACAACAAAAAGTTGCGTATTAACTGTTATTATGTTTAATTCGCACAATTCCATTAATTTTTTGAATAAACTATACAGTTCTATTATATACGGAGATAGACGACTTCTTCATATGATTTTATTTACCATATTTGAGCAAATTTAATATGCAAAATTAATGTTTTCGGTAAAAAACCGATTTACTTAAAAAAATCAATTGCGATAATCGAAATTCTTATTTAGCTAATCGTAATTGACAATAGTAACTAAGTCATTATAAAAAAAATAAGACAAACCAGTCATCTCAAGATGATCATTTATTTGGGTAAAACATATTTTAATGGTAAGTAGAGAAATTTCAATTAAATCGGGTTTTATATAAATAAAAGTTGTGATTTGCATGTAACGCATTCTTCGACAGAAAATAAAAAGGGGGAAATAAAATCATTGCACCAGTGAAATGTAAAAATCTTTTATATCCGAATAAATTGGTTCGCATCTAAAAGCAAATCATTTTAAAAGGGTTCTCTCCTGAGAAGTGATGTATTGTATCGTAGGACGACTGCGGAGTAAGAGGAGATTGCGGGCGGGTGTGCCAAACTAGATCGAACTAGTTTGAACCACTAGCGGTGCGCACAGATACATTCGAACGTGGGTTTGTAAAAAATGATTTGCTTTAAATCTATCGGTCTCAACAACGTCTGAAGATTTTGAAGGGTTTTTCATCTTCTCCTTCAACTAAAAACATCAATTAAATGATTTAAAACATTCACGATGTTGAATTGAAACGAAGATTTGGAGAGGAGCAAATTTATTCACTTAAAATGGTAGAGCGACATTTACAGAGCTCGTTTTATTACCGCATATCTTTTTCACCATGGGTTTTCATTACTTTATGGAAGATAAATAAAGTACATAATGGATTAAGTGCCTCCAGATGTGGTTCTAACCTATTTTAGACAAGCTAATTCGCGGAATGCAAGAAGAGCGTTAAAAATATGAAATCCACTTTAAAAGAAAAAAAATCAACGGATCGTTGCGATCCATATTTTAAAATTGACATTTGAATAGTGGAAGTTTGCCATAATACAATATTACACTGTGAAAAAGTTCTCCTAACATTTCAAACCAATTTTTTGCCAGGCTCGATAAAATATATTTTGTCTAGACTTATGAAAGATAATATATATTTTTTTTTTACATGTTCAGAATTAAGACGGTGAAGCGAACTATTCCCAGTTTTAAAAAAAGATTAGTTCTAGTTGTAATCATGATATTCACAGTTTCGAAGTTCTCATAGAAATCACTCGGCTCATAACATGTTTTTTTATAGTTTACCCATTAACTGTTTCGAAATTTCCATACTCGGGTTCATAGTAAATCTTCCAAGGCTTGAGATGGTCTCATCTCTTCTCCCATCTCAACTAGTGGTAGAGTGGTTCGAGATCATTGTTGGTCCATGATATATGTATAGAATTCCAGGCTTCGTCCGTTCGCTTCTTGTCGGCGATTGTTTTCTTTGTCTATGATGATTAACTGCTTCTCAGGAGCGGGGAACAAAGGATCGAACCGGAGCGTATAAAAACTGGAGCATTGAAACGTTTTGTGCATTGTTCAAGAGAAATGTGGGTTTCTGGATTTATTGGCGTTTTATTTTAATGAAACTTTTAATCGAGGTGTATGTTAATAGCGAAGTAATGTAGAAAAGTATTCCACACTTCAGATTTAGTTTTCGGTTTTCAAAAAATTCATACAAGTTATTCACTTCCTTTTTATTAGTTCTACTTAGTGATTGAACGCATGGTTTATATCTCACAGGTGTTATAAGCTATCCATTAAAGAAAAAATTAAAAAAATTATCGCTAGATTATTTATTTTACTTATTTTATTTATTTATTTGTTGAGCAGGCCATATCTCACTCTGGAATGTAGCGTTGAGATGAAGGTGATTCATTTGCCTTTAACTTCATAGAGTTAACTGTAAGAGTAATAAAAATGGTTTTATTTTAAAGACACTATTAAGCCTCCCTTACAGATCAGAAGGATTGTTCTGTAAATAATATTTTAGGAATGATGTGATTTGTAAAATATGCCAACAAAATTGCATTCTTATAATTTATTCAATTTTTATTCAGCTCTTCAAAAAATGTTCGGAACATCAAACACAATTAACGATTGTTTTAACTTGTGCGGTTAAAGCGTGAAACTACGTTATTCATTCGCACCGCCAATACCAAGACGAAGGAACCGCTCGGACTTTAAATGTTAAAGTTGCTTTCAAATTCCACGTCAAATCGAATTACGGTCGCGCTGCGTCACACACTCGAGCCGCGTGAAACAAAACGACCGAATTGAATGGAATTAATGAGAAAACCTAGACTTTCCAGTCTGAATTTAATTAGGTTATGATTTCGGGGAAGAATTTCAATTCCAAAGACGAGGGGAGAGCGTAAGAATTGAGGTAACAATAGCGATGAAATGGTAGGGACATT
The DNA here is from genome assembly GCA_022606495.2 of Halesus radiatus. Lineage (NCBI taxonomy): Eukaryota > Metazoa > Arthropoda > Insecta > Trichoptera > Limnephilidae > Halesus > Halesus radiatus. The sequence continues at coordinate 47,346 of JAHDVE020005284.1, read as the reverse complement.
ATTTCTGCTTTATTGTTTTCGTGATTCTCTGTCCCCCGAGACTCTGCGTGAAATGACGATTGCTTTGTGGCGAGAGCGAAAACCGTGCCACCGAGTATAATTCTATTGGCAACTCATTAAGCGTTATTACAAACGGTGTTTATTAAATCTTTTGGCGTTGTTTGGCCAACAAATTAATGTTTTGTTAAGAATTTTGCAGACTCTTGTAAGTTACAGAAATTGAAGTTCTACGAAGTTGTAGGCGTGCGAAATATGAATATACCATATTATGATAATTTTATTATGTCAAATGGAAAATGTTATTGATTTACATACTTAGCGAGGTTTATAAAGGTAAACATACTAAACATGTCCACATTATGAAAATAAATTGGCAATAATTCATTTATTTCAATTTTGTGCAAAAAAAAATTTTTCGGACGGATTTGTTTGTTATTTTGGTTTGGAAATTAGGATTGTTATGATTTGATTTTTCTCGCCAGAATAAAATATACACCAACCTATGAATAAAACTGACCACTTTACTGCCTAAAGTGAACACAATTATTTCAAATAAATTATGAAATGTGAGCTTAAAAGTTTTAACCCTCAGGGAATAAATTCAAAATGGTAATAATAACATCAGTGGGTAAAAAAAGAACATTTCAAAACCCATATTTTTCCAACAAATTAGGTGGGGTCGTTTTATTGGCAATTATTTATGCACGGGCATTATTTGCTAAACTCTTCACCCCTTTATTTTTTTTTGAATTACGTTGAAGCGGTCGTCTTGTTCAACCAGAGTCATTAATTTCCCACAGGGCCAGGGCCCAGTTGTTAGGGCGATTAGTAAGTACACGATGGGACTAGGCCCTAAAGTGGTATCAGGGCCTAAATTAGGTCCACTCTGCCAGGGCCTGAAGTTGACCGAACCTTGCAGGGAGACCGGGTCGAACGAGTCCTACACCGGTTAATTATATACTCAAAATATAACTTGTTCAGTGAACAAATAATGGAATCATTAATTATACAAAGGGTTCTTCATTTTGCACAGGGATAAAATTAATTTTTTTAAATCAGCGATGCATTCTAGGAATAAAAATATTTAAATTTTATTTATACAACTTACCAAAGGTCGCCAGCTTTAGACTGGAATTGAGCAGCCTGAAAAATAAAACAACAACCAAAATATTATTATCTTTCACTGACTAACAAAATAGATTCACATTTCAATTTAAGAATTTTTTTTTTTTTCGAAGAAGAATTCTTCTTCTAGAAGGTTTTCACTTTGTGATGTCATTATGTATTTTAATTAAAACAAAATAACTTTGTATACATCACTTTATTAATATACAATATTACTACATGTTTATTGTAATTTCCTGATTGTAATTTCCTAATTATTTGTCTTTCCCCTACCACCCCTCCCCACTTAAATCTAACTGTTCTATATTTTAATTGTTAACTTCAGTATACATTGATACCTGAAGATGTGAGCATCGCTCACGAAACATGTAGTAATATTGTATATTAATAAAGTGATGTATACAAAGTTATTTTGTTTTAATTAAAATAAGAATATTTCTCACATATCTGCCGAATATGCATTCACAAATTTAACTTCAAATTTGAAACAAATTATACTATATAGTAATATCCTTAAATAGAAATAAAATGAACATCATTACAAAACATGTTTCATTTGTCACCCTACTGCAAGCGTTAAAAACATCAATTCACAAAGATTAATTAAGGATCTCATGAAAGATCACACCACCCATGAGTAATATCATAAATAAATACAACATACAGCTAACGAGGCACACAAATAATACTCTTTCTTTAAATTTTGAATGTGCACGCACAGTACATATCACAATAAAGGTATCATTGGACCTCACGGAAACAACCAATTAATACACATCTTATACGTTCAATACAATTTAAATCTAGTTAACTTATACTCGTACTAACTATGTTTTTCAGAAATAATATTTCCTGAAAGAATATACATGTATTTTTAATATTTATACCTTACCTTAAAATATCATTATTATATAGAAACTAATAAAAAATAAAAAAAAACAATAAAAAAATAATAAAAAAAAATTAAAAAATAAATAAAAAAAAGTTCAACTTCATATAAATAAGATACTTTTTTATTTATTTTCAGAGTACTTACCTATTACTCATCTTTCATTTCTTGATTTTCAACTTGAAACACATTTATTTAAACTCAATGAAACTAGGTACATTTATATTATATAATGGAATGATTTGTTTTGTTATATGAAGTAATTATTGGGAGAATGTTTTTTTTCTAGCCATTACGTAAATAAATGGTTATACCACAATGTTGAACGAATGCAAAATCTTAACGAAAAAGTATTTTACTTATTTCTCTTAAAATATAAATAAAACATTATGGTATTAGGTTACGCTAGATCATTAAAACATTAAAAATCTCAATTCCAAGATGGAAAGCGATTTCAGCTCATTAAAGCATAATTATTATGGGATTTATTTGATGTTAAAAATGAGCTTCCGGTTTTGACAAGAATTTGAATGGTTGAATAAGCAGATGAAAGTGTTCAGTGAGTGAGCTATAAGTGTTCTATTAAATTGTCATCTTTGAAAGAATTTTCCTTAATTTACTGCTTTCTTTTCTTTTCTAAACAAAAGACTGCCTTCACGCGTCTTTTATTCAAAGGAGAAGAATAAAAATAACGATATTTTAGTCACCGCAATTTTTACTGAAAAGGTAAATTTTGGTATAGGGGTCGTTAGAGCAAAATAAAGTTAAAGTACGAATAAATATGTTCAGGAAGATGGCGCTGATGTACGAAAACTAAAGTAAAGCATATATTGTACTCCTCATTGGTATAGAAGAAAAACAGACTTACGAAACTTTGGTCAAAAAAGCATGCATTTAAAGTAAGTTGGTTGGTCGATTTTAAGTTAGGCAGAATAAGAAATCATTTCAGGGTGAAAAGAAGATACTATGTCCACTGCATGTGAATGGTTTGCTGAGGCTTATTAAATTCAAACGAAAAATATACTTGCTTTAAGGCGCTGCATTAACCTCTAGGGAATTTCGATTTAGGCAACGCCCCCCCCAAAAATAGTTCTTTAAATGATCTGTAGGTGTCCCATCGGTGTTAAGAATATATTATTTACTATACAAAACATGTATTATGACACCTTGTGAAAAAAATTCACTGAAAAAAACTAAAATGACTAAAATGAAGTTTCCCAAGAATCGAACCATTATTTTGTTAGTATGTTTGTCACAATGTACACATGGACTACTAATTACTAACATCTGTGTCTCTAACCGCCGAGTAGCTACTCTATATTATTACTATTAAGCCCCCGAGTATATTTGAAAGTTGTTCCCAACCTTCATGTCTTTAAACATTTTTTTCTTTATAAGAACTTGTCAAACGAAATACGTTTTTGTAAATATTTATTTATTCATTTAAACAATACAATAATAAATAATAACAATTGTAGGCAGGATGAAATAATGTTCTTATATCTACCTGTATTATTTTTATGACATACCTTCATAAAAAAAGCTGTCCTTGTATGTATGGGTGGGTGGGAGTATCATTTATGCAACATCGTTGATATTATTTGTCATAGTATAAGTTTTCAGAGTACTCACAGTTCTGTTTTGAATTCTTTATACGTTGTTATATTTTATGATTTTCTTTCAACTTCTCTGTATATTGTTCGTTTAAAATGTTAAATAGAATAAAAAATAATTGTACATGTACAATAAATTATAATAATAATATTATAAGGGCGACTAAATATTATGGCGATCAACGTCAAAAATCTGAAGTGGCTCCAAAACGAAGAAACTTTTCTCTAAAACGAAAACTTGTGATGTGTAGTTATTTTGTAACGATATTATTAATAAATTTATAAGAAGTACTTTGATTAAGAAAAAGTTTATTATATCTTATTTTTATCCTCAAATAATAGACGTTGGTAAAGAAGGGAGAAAAATATTATTTTAAAATAAATATCTAACTAGCTTTTTATACTAATAATAAAGTAATAATATATGTTTTAAATAACAAGGATAAAGATGATATTAAAAATAAATCGGGAGGCTATAAATTAATTTGTAACGATTGTAACATTTTTTTATGTAAGAAAGAATTCAAGAAAATTCAATACTAGAGTTCAGGAGCACCTAAAGTATTTAAGTATTAAAAATTAATCTGAATCTGCTTACCACAAATAAAGGTTTAAAAATATTAGGTAGGAATAAAACTGGTTTCCAATTAGATAAATTTAGAAATATTTTATTATTAGTAAACAAATCTTTTTTTTTAAATAGCTAGCTTTTAAAATTATTTGAATATTTATAACTATATTTTGAAAATGAATATAAATTTTAATCATAATATACATTACTATTTTATATTTATGCCTCGTTATTTTCATGATTTCATTTATTTATATAAATATTAAAAACAATTTATTTAAAAAATTTGTAATGTAATTTGATTATTTAATATTTTATAATTATTTTATATTTTTTAATAATTTTTGACATTTTTCATTGATTACTTACCTAATTTCATCACGATTGTTATTTTTGTTTTTGTTTGAAATTTGTATATTCTTACATTATCATATTCCATTTTTATCATTTGTCTATATTTTTTAGTGTACTGTGTATCCTGATGAGGAAAGCATCGCTTTCGAAATTTATTGATATTTAGATATTAAAAACAGCGGTGTAAACAAAGCACGTCTTATTAATTTATGAATGATATGCTTTTTAACTTGCTAAATACCGTTTTAAAAACATAAATTTTATAAATAATATTGCAGATTGGAAGGTATCTGCCTTGATATTTTTAAAATTAAATAAATACGTTTCATTTATTTACTATTTTCTACCTAGCAGAAATAAAATATTAAATTTAAATGTGGAACTTTATTTATTTGTAAATTAATAAAAAAATATTTACCTTCCCGCGATAAAATCACAATTGACTTGTCAATGATTATTTTTATTCTTGATCAAATGCCAAAAAATAAAAGAGGATTAGGAACAATTTTCCCTCAGTAAATACAAATATCCGATGATTAGAGTCCATCTATCAATAATACACATTTGTTCACGGGAATTCTTTGGGATATGCACGATCATCCATCACCATTTGGCATGACATTTTTTCCAGCAAATAGCCGAAAAGCCTCAAAATGAATTATTTCAATTACAGGTATCTAGGCCGGTTGTGTACTCTCTCAAATCAGTATCAGTTGTTAAATGGAGATACACTGATATTAAAAGCATAGTAAAATATGTAGATTTTTTTTAGTGTTGTTTTTCTGGTACATATTGACAAGTGCTTGGATTCTTGGCATAAATTCCAAGTAAAAAACTTCTAGTACGAAGTTAATCTTAAAATCACTTCGAAGGATGATTCTTTAATAGTGCATGATCAAATTTGTATACTTGTTTATCACATGAAATCCATAAAAGTCATCTCTGTGTGTTTAAAGTTTCATAATCTTGGCAGTTACAAATTCGTTTACAGGTCAAAAGTTAATCGATAATACAACGAGAAGATATATACGCTCCTTAGACTCCTCGGACTCAGGTAGATTAAGAAGCTTATTTTGCAATACAGAGGGACATTGTCACCGAAATTAAAATTGGGAAGCTATTGACTGATTACTGCCAAAAATGAACATGTAATACCGACTGCTACTCTTCTACCATATGTAGATTTGTGATAGGATTTATGATAAATACGTGGCACCCCTGTTGATGTTGATGGATTTCACATTGCTTTACTTATTGAATATCGTTACATTGTTATGTCAAATCTAAATTAACTAAGAAAACAGTTAGATAATAGCATCGCAGCGTGTTTAACCATGGAAGTTATTTTACATGAGGTTAGTAGATGTATTTGGTTACTAGATCTGATATGCAATATTTTTTTTATATTCTTAAATTATTTATCCAAAAGTTTCACACTTGAAAATAAACGTAATGACGTAAGTACGCGTAGATATTTTTTAATTCACAAAAACATAGACAGATAAGCCGTTCTCATTGCCATTTTTCAAACGTTGAATATTGAATCTTTTCGTGCATAAAAATAACAACCGGCAATGTTCTGTTCGGAAAATTTGCCAATCTCGGAAAAAAGTCACGACATGCCACTGCCGAAAAGCCAAATAGTTTCCAATGTTTCTCCCCCCACTCTCCTTCCCCTTCCCAATATCCTTCCCCTCACCGATTATTAATCCGTCTCAAAACATACTTTAATACTATAATACTATAATACTATAATACTATAATACTATAATACTATAATACTATAATACTATAATACTATAATACTATAATACTATAATACTATAATACTATAATACAATAATACTATAATACTATAATACTATAATACTATAATACTATAATACTATAATACTATAATACTATAATACTATAATACTATAATACTATAATACTATAATACTATAATACTATAATACTATAATACTATAATACTATAATACTATAATACTAAAATACTATAATACTATAATACTATAATACTATAATACTATAATACTATAATACTATAACACTATAACACTATAACACTATAACACTATAACACTATAACACTATAACACTATAACACTATAATACTATAATACTATAATACTATAATACTGTAAAACTGTAATACTGTAATACTGTAATACTGTAATACTGTAATACTATAATACTATAATACTATAATACTATAATACTATAATACTTTAATACTATAATACTATAATACTATAATACTATAATACTATTATACTATAATACTATAATACTATAATATTATAATACTATGATACTATAATACTATAATACTATAATACTATAATACTATAATACTATAATACTATAATACTATAATACTATAATACTATAATACTAAAATACTATAATACTATTATACTATAATACTATAATACTATAATACTGTAAAACTATAATACTATAATATTTTAACACTATAACACTGTAATACTATAGTATAATACACTTTTTTAAATTATAATGACACATCACCAAGTTACCGCTTCATATAAATTTTTTTTATTATTCTTCATATCCCATCCATTATTTGTGCTGCTCTCCAGTTATTGGCGCCTGACGGATTTGGGTGCCTGGCTGTTGATAGGCAAGTCGGTAGATGTCATATTCTACCATATACCAGCGATAAGAATACATTAACACCCGTGGGGTGATTAACCGAGTATTATTGCTAACCAGCGACCAGATAAAGCAAATTTCTTGGTATTAGCTAGATTCTCAGAACCAAGCAAGTAAACAAAAAATTTATTGAAAGACTAGTTATTCCAAACATACGAATTAAGCTTTTAGGGCTTTTGAACGCACGCGAGTATAATGACACATTTAACTTAATTTACCTGTTTTCCGAAAATTGAAATTGAGCGCGGAAACGCGAAAGAAATTTGGGTGTTTATTTTATAACCTACACTTATATATTAAACTTAAAATACATCGAACGAACGACGGTCAACCAACGGCTATAGAGTATCAGTGATGAACTAATAATAAAAACAGGAAACGTTACAACCTCAATTGAAATGAATTTACAAAGGAAAGTGAAGGGCGTTGTCAGGTTGTGATAGAGTACTTTACTTACCAAAATCAATAAACGTAAAAAAAAGATCTTTTAAGTCATTTAAATAGCCGAAAAATAATTGTTTTTAAGTTACTTCCAGTTACAATATAAATTAGTTATGCCAAAAAAAGTTTTCAAAAACTAGGTATTATTTAAAGCTATTAAAAATTGGTGACTAATATTGTTAACCTCTTAACCGAGGAATTTCTTTTAAGATAAAAATGTATTCGGAAATCCGCTGGGAAATTATGTCAATAGCATTATCAGTTTCGTCGCACCGCTGATAGTACAGAGTTGTTACAATAAATTTAATGTACTACTGTTATGTTATATGTACAAGTTTTATTGCAATCTTAGCTTTAAAGCTAAAGGTATAGTGTTATTGAATGTAGAATGTTAAAGAAAAATGTCGTCCCATCCAATATAGATCTTTTCCTTGAAAAAACAAAGTATTTGTCGTCAAATATTTGGCTTGGCCATTTTACTCTGGACATATTCTAAATGCACTAAAATAATCTCTCTTACACCAATAAAGACGGAAGACACACAAAAATCTCCATTATAGCGGCGACTAAGCCATGCACTGACTGGTTCAAAAATATCAGCGATGTCTACAGTTGTATTATCCCGGAGTATAATGGATTCTAGTGAAACGAGAAAGGCATTCGAGCCAAGGAGAAAAATGTATTATTATACCGAACCCTCAGTGGAAGGAGGTAGTGGGGGATTGGGTAGCGAGGGGTGGGTTGGGGACACATATCACAAGGGGTGCAACGTCAACAGAACAGGCATATCCAGCTAAGGGGTAAAACTTTTCATAAGGCTTCTTCCGCACGGATGTTTGATAAGGAATTATTACAAAGACAATTTGGGGAGGGTTTTAATTATTTTTATTCAGCTGACTCTGTTTTGCTGCCGGAAAATGTTTTTTGGTTTCATTTATGTTAGTTATTTTGAAGGGTGAACTATTCCCAAGTGTCAGCTGTTGAATTTATTATTAATGCATTAAAGCTTTCGCATAGTGTTTTCTAGGAAATTGAATAATTGAACCTACCCTGACCTCAAACGAAAAACTTAATTTGCTCTCTTTTTGGTTGTGGTTTTTTACTGGAACGATATTTTAATTAACATTTTTTTCCCACCATATCAAAGTCACCGAAAACGCTTACGCAAAGCGATACAGCTATAATGCGTTTAATTGTTGTATAAATATTGATATACACCTAGAATAAATAATAAATACGATACATAGTAGTTGAATTATTTAATATCTTGTTTTGTTTAAACCACTGTTTAATATACATATATCAACATGTTTCGAAGCACAGCTTCTCACACTAGAATACAAAGAATTCCGAGATATATGACAAGAATAGACAAATAATATACATAGAAAAAGAATTACGTAAGAATAGACAAAAAATAAACATAGAATAAAATCGTAAGAATAGACAAATTATGAACATGAATAAAAATTAGCAGTAAGTGATTAGGTAAGTAATTAATTTAAACTGTAAAAATAGTAAAAAAAAACAACATAGTAAAAGTAATTCTAAAATACTAAATAAAATTATATAAAATCAAAATAACAAAATCATGGGACAAAAAAAGTACATTTATTGAACCATGATATTCGCAGAACAACCCGAAGTAATGACGCTTGAAACAAAGAACCCCAGAAAGCCCTTAAGTCGCTAATCACTTAATTAAGAAACGACAATTAGAAAAAGGTAATGGGCATTCAAATTTTATATGGAACCAAATGTAAAAATGCGAAAACATTCCGTTTGAAGAAATCCATAACGAATATAATTAAATCCTTCAAAATAATAGAAATTAACAATTGCTTGAATTTTCCTGCAGTTTCTCCCCTTTACGTCGATAACGTAATTTTATAAACTTTTTAAGAATTTTTAAGACTTGATTGGTATCTCTAACAATACCAATTAATAAAATATGATGAGCACGCGAAATTATGTCTTTTGATTTCACTTTAACTAGCGTTGTAACATTTCAAAATCATTCCGCAAAATATACCACCCATTAAAAAGGGTCTAAGAAGTTTTTCATATTAAATCACTGTAAACGAAATTTATTCAATACTAGATTAAAAAAAAACACCTTTTAATGAGTAACCTCTCGGCAGCTGAACGTATCATGCATATCGCGTAGATTTGATTCAGTCTATTCGTTAATTTATTTTAAACGATTTATTCCTACTTTTCTTAACTTTTTCTATATTGTTTTTATATTAGACTCTTATGAGTATGTATATTTTTAATTTTACTAAATAAATAGATGTTTTTAATATTTTATTTTTTTAAATATTTTATGATATAAGGTGTACTACAAATATATTATTATATTCACAAAATAATAATAATAAATTATTTTATTTTATATTACGACGAAACGAAATGGACTAGTTGCTCGGCTCAAGCTAACGTAGCAAGTAGGGAACAACTGTATCAATTTATTCCAATAATATAACATTATTTCTGAAACTTACTAATATCAAAAATATAATCTACACAGTATCAAAATGTTATAGAATGTTAATGCAAATAAACTGTACGTATATCTCTATTTATCTGATAAAACTCATTTTTTTTTTGTTTAACACAAAAATACGTAGCAAAAATCAGTGATTTAAAGCAGCAAAAACTCTTGACCAGTGAGCACTGGTGTCGTAAAATTACCAACGATTTTGACCATGATTTGCGATGTAAACGCAAATATTTTTAGCGCGCATCATTTCCAAAGAGAGTTAAAATATTTCATTAACTAAAAAAAATAAGACAAGACGCGAAATCATTTATTCCATATTTTTCAACACTATTCTCGGCCTAAGCCAGTTAAATTCTACTACCTTCGCGTGTCTGAAGATTTCGGTATTAGAATTTATTTTAAAACATTATCGAGTATCCACCCACTGTTATCGTAGTACACATTAAGATAAAACGCCTCTTTGAAAAAAAATGTGTTTCAATTTTCAAACAATGTCGAATATCTGTTTGTAGCCGGCACCAAAACGGCATATTAATATTTCATTGCGTCCATTCGACCTCGGCATGTAATAAAGGCATAGGGTTAGTGACTGTACATTCCAAACGTGTATTCCTATTCCTACAGTCCGAGATGAAATGTTTGGAATTTTACATTCCTCGTCTCAAATTCGCAGCAGTGGGGCGTGCGGGCACCTGTGTTTATTTCAGGGGGGAAGCTGTGGCCCTGACAAAGACACGAATATGAAATATTTACTTAACTATTTGAAAATTATCAATAAATCGTATAAGGGTATTAATATATTTCTAAGTAGATACCATTTTATTGATTATCTCGCCATGGGGTTGATGTACTATGAAATCGTTGACAAAACAAGGGTTGCTTACTTGATATTGTGGCTTTATCCTACCGACTTTCTCCTAGGTATGCTCGGAATGAACCATCTGCGGGTCAGAAGGGATGTACACATTGTGACATATTTCTTCAGACTGATTCGCGGATGGTTCGAAAATTCGGCTATCATGGAAAACATTCATTTCTATGTTCCCGATGGTTATCTCCGTCACCGACAGCATATACTGTTTTATCTCCCGGCCGGTAGGACCAACTTGCCAATGGTCATGCCGGTGGGGAGGGCAATCTTGCTGTTAAATAGAATCACTTCAAATATCGACATATTTAGCATCAATGAAGCTGCATTTAAACGTAAAGCTTTGTTGCTACTTGTATAATACCACTATGCCTTGTATACAATTTACTGAGATTATGTATGTCTAACTAATTTTTTGTTTTAAATTTTATTATTTTTTATAAGTAATTATTTTGGATGTTGTGCATCCTGTATCATCTTTAAAAATGCCTTAAAATGTAATTTTTTTAAAAGAATAAAGAGTTGAATTGAATTGAATTGATATAATTAACATTTTGTGGTAGGAATGTTATTGATGTTTTTCGAATGGTATATTATTTATTGCACAGGAGGTCCAATAATTTTTTCAAGCATGCGTTATTAGAATAAATGTGGATAAATTACACTGCATCCCAATGGCATGAGCTAAAAGTCACCTACAATAATGCATATCGCCACCTACTCTGTGTACCGAGATACTGCAGCGTTACCGAAGTGTTCCTGCAGGAACGAGTGCACTCTTTCAGGGCACTTCTTCGCCACCGCATGGGAGGTTACAGTGCAGAGTACGCCAATCCAAGAATACCATAATTACAGCCATAGCTGCCTGGATGGATTCCTCCCTCATTACCTTCTGGAGACGGGAGATCGTCAAATATCCACCATATACGTTTTTCATTGTGCATTAATTAGAATTTTTTTGGCAATTAATTTTTTTTCCCATTTCACGGAATATAATGTATTTTCATGTGTTATTATTGTAATATATGGAACTTATTGCTTTACACTACCCCTGTGTATCAAACGTGTCTAGAGTAAATCAATTTAAACAAATAAAATATATTTCTTTATAACCAAATATAAATTGTTGCGCAGCACGTGTAAATAATCAAGTCAAAATTGCACCACAAAATACAATACCAAGCGAGCCGAATGCCAATACTTCACCGTAAACAAGTCAAAATTACACCACACAATGTAATGATTTCACAACACCTGCAAATAATGTTGCCGGCGCCCTATAAAAATCGTACTCACGTAGGCACGTGCTCTCTTCCCAATCTAACCGTGAAACGATTAACACTTCCACCGAGACGCTGCCTCACCTTAGCTACCTCGAGCAGACAAAGAACAGGCTCTACACCCATGAACAGCTGGCGTCTCCCAAAGTGATCGGCGACCGGTCCGGCCTTGAAATCCGTCCCCGGATATGCCGCAAAACCTATACCAGACACTGCTTCATCTTGAAACTCGACCACCATTTATCTCCACTCTACCCGGAACCGCTCTCCTTGCCAGGCGACAGATTTCCACTTAACCCGAACCTGCTCTCCTCACCAGGCGAGAGATCTCCACTCTACCCGAATCTGCTCTCCTCACTCAAGAATACTTCAACTTATACTCTTCTTTCTTGTGCGGGATATACAAGTCTCGTACACCCTGCATGGAATAACGCATTATTATTATGGAGCATTATATGCAGGCCTAAACATAGGTGGCTGGACGAAGTGAACGCAAACAACGTATTCTTAGGCCTAACAAACTAAAGGAAGATGGCAGGAGACCAGTAAAAGTGGAGGCATTTCCAAAAAAATGCACGCAATACTCCAATGAATTCGAAGGGTGTTGTTGAAGGATAGCATCACGTAAAACCAGGTGTTGAAGATTTTATCATTTTGTCGGAGGAAGGATAAATAACAAAATCGTTCATTAAATTAAATCGAGTAGCATAAATGACACATTCTCCAAAGAGCTATTACAAATCGACAAGATAATAGTCCTAGTCACGAAGCGTGAAAATGTTCCAATTTTCTTTCGGGATCAAATACACTTTCCCGTGGAAAGTAGTTCCTTCGAGCGTTTTAAGCTTTTTGAAGTTGTTATTGAAGTTACGCAACACACATTATAAAGGTATTTTGGTATGTCACAGTCAACTGCGGTCGATGGCTGAAGGTAGACTAATGTGGTGGTATAGAGTTGGATGTTCACAATATCCAACCAAGTGGAACCATATTTTTCGCTCCGTTTCTTCTTTAACCGTTTTAGTGCTGTACTGATTTTGCAAGTAGGTGCGTAAACAGCTATTGATAATGTGTGTTATTGGTAAATAAATATGATATAACTAAAAATACAATAACTTGGACAAATATCAACTAAACTTGAAATTTAAAAAAAATATTAAACGTAAAAAGAGTTGTACCCCATCCATCTAATAAAAAACTAAAATACCAAATATATAGAGAAAAAAAAGAATAGAAAATAATGTCGTTTCACAATTGTGTTTTCCCGTGCAAAGATCATTTAGTCCCGTCTTAGAGCGGGCGCATTTGAGGAAAATTCACTTTCTATTCTCATTCTATTATTACGCTGGCTGATAATTTCACTTGCGTCATTACTGTCTCCATTTATCAGATCGAAGGGCTCATCATCCGTAATGTCACCGTCCTTTGATACATCGTCTGTGATAAAAGATCCGACATGGTGAAATATATCGTTTTAATTTATTACAACAGGACAAATAATATATACCATATATAGTATACAAGATATACGCCAACTGCAATACACCGCTCTCAAATGAAACACGTGCTTTTTTAAGGATCAACAAACGCATACTGAAGTCCGCAGCGCCTTAGCGCTTCGTAGAAATTTTCGTGGCTAACGCGTGCAGCGCCATAGCGCTGCAGTGCACTATAACGGTTAATCATATACATCTAAGACATTTTCGTGCTTTGTTTAACTAATTTATTCAAATAATTTATAAACTTCATTCTTTGATATAATTTACGACAAAAAAATCGATCATAAGCGATAAGGACAAATAATTGAATAAAATGCAAATAATTTATTGTAATAACTAAAATACAGCCCTTAAGTTACTCCCTCCCGTCTCCTAAAGTGTGTGTAGGCCATGTAAGGCTGCATTCAGCAAGGGTCGAGCATTGCAATCCTACCCGCAGGGGGTAGGGTGGCAGCCGCCACTGGCAGTAGGCAGACAGAGAGAAGGTGCCAGAGGGGCGCAGGTGAGGGTGGCCGGGGACGGAAACCTCTATGGCTTCTGACTAATCATTTTTCTCTACCCTGCAGCGTGAATGAGGCGGCGAGACAGAGCTTTTATAAGGGTAGCCGGCTTTCACTTGTAGGATTGTAATATCACGAAACCTTGGTATTGCTATTCCAGCACTTTCCAAATACCTACCTACCTGCGTCTTTGGATAGGTTTTTACATTTCACAAAAAATTAGGTACCGATTTGTACAACAAAAAAAAGTGTCAAAGCTCTTACCCACTTCCCTCACCGTTCAATTATTATTTTTACATTAACTCAACATAGGAGTGTTATCTTTGGGGATGCTGTGTGAAGGATCTTTTTAAGAAAATGGAAGAGGATGTAGTAGAAAATAGGAGGCTGGGTAGGAAAAAGGTATGTGGGGTGGGTAATCAATATGGGGTCAGTGTGTCCAGGAGTGACGGATGTATTAATCCATCCCTTCCAGTACGGTACCAGGCGATAGATTGAGAGAGTCCGACCACGCAGCTGGTGGGCAGACGCATCTACCACCAAGATCTCGAGAAACCTCACCCCATGAGCCCTGGCACCCCTGCCAAGTCACCAAACGTAGCTAACCATCCGGAATGTCTTAATGCAGAGGTGTTGGTGATACCCATACCCGCCCCTCAAATTGTGCATCAAAACATTCTCGGATAGGAGAAGACATACATACTTCCACTGCCATTGGGCAGTTTTTATACCTGTGCCGTATCACAGATCTTCCAACGAAATCTACAATTCAATACTAACTTAATAAAAATAATATTTTCCACAAAATGTGCACGCAAAGTATACAAAGCAGTACCAATGAAACAATAATCATAAGTAAAAGGAAACTAAAGGAATTTGAGTAATTTTATGGTCTGCAAGCTCCAGAGTGCCATCAAGAGGACTTTTTAACGTGCTTTTGTTTTTGGATCGCTTTTTTAACAATTTTTCGTATGAGAACCGTTTAGTCTCAACTTTATTTCTCCACTTTATATATGTCTTGGTAGATCTAATATTTATGAAAATTTTACTTTAAATAAAACTTCTTGCAAACAGTCTCAAATCCCACTTGCCCCAACTTCGGTTATAAATTAATATCTCCTTAGCAGAATAGTTCACAGACTTTGGAATTTTGTTATTATTTGTTCGAACGGCATATTTATTTTCAATAAACATTTGCAAGCGACGTCTTTGCATTATCGATAAAATCGTGGACGAAAAATATTTTAATCAAGTAAGCAATTTTCCGAGACGGCATAAAATAATGTCGACTATTTTTACATAGAAAAAGAATTCGACTGCAGTGCGGCCGTTTTGCTCATTTCCATGGAGCGGAGTCCCGGCATTGTGTAAAGAATGCGCACTAGGCAAAATAGTCGACTGTTGGAATCGCTATGACGAGTCTCCCAGTGAACTCACTTGCCCTCTGCTTTCCGTCGTGACTTACTTGTCCGTTTTTCGATGAAAAGTCGGTATGCTATAATTCATGTCGAGTTATTAATAACGCGTTATAGAATGTTTACGATTAAAGAAAACATATCAAGTACCATTTCCATGGAATAGAGGTCCGACATTGTGTAAAGCAGTGATACACAACCTTTTTAGCTTGAGGGCAAGCCAGGCGGGAAAATCAAAGTTAAAAAATGGCATAAGATCTACCTCATTTTGATGACTACGTACTTTTACTTTTACGGAAATGTTGTCAATATGATTCCTTTTAGAAATTTTTGTTAGATAATAATATATACGTATTACAAACTGATGTGTACCCGGTCTTGCTCGGGGTTTGGAATAAAGTTATGAAGTTCTGAATTCTTGCTTGTCATTAAGGTGCTATAATTGATTTGACAGGAAAAGTAATAAATCTCCAAATAAAGAAACATTTATTTAAATATTTTATTTCATTCCAAACGTTAATTTTTTCAAAATACTAGTATATCCAAAGCATAAAGTTCTTAAGTAGGTTCCTTAAACTCATGTTTTCCATTTTGAAAATATTCTACCTTAAAAAACCTTCTTCTTTAGAATATGCAATCTGTAGCTACCTAGAGTATTATATCTATGGGTTAACCTGAACAAAACATGGCGGGTTCAATGTTTTTCATATTAATTTTAAAACGTTATAGCAACAGTTTTACATATTGGATTTCATTCAAACTACTTTCTAAATCTTCCCGGAACTAATAAAAACAAACTGTGCTATTTTCAGCGAAACCGGTCCCGTGAACACCGAGGACAAAAAAACTTACATTTATTTTTATATATATTGATGTATGTATGCGTATTTGTGCATATTTGTATCGAGTGCTATAATACGTGCTTAGTTTGGCAGTCGAAATGCTTAACTTTGCAGTTGGTTGTGTCGCCAGGGTAGATTTTTTTAAAATTGTGATTACAGTACAAACGTTCCAATCGTCCGCAGCCAGAATTATTAATAAAATATACTACTACCTAAAATATCGCATTTTGTAAAGAACTATTATTATAATTCATACTACTTTTGGGCAACAGAATTTTAGGTACTTTGCGATAAGAATTTGCAATATTCTTCCGGTTACCGGTGCACTCACCCAAATTCGAAATTATTGATTCAACGATTTACGAAGCATATCTTAATTTAAGTATATATTCATAGGCATTTTAAAACTATAAAATAATTTGCAAAATTACTGCCTCAACACAGGCTAGCCTAGTGAGGCGGGGTATGTGAAACTTCAACTATAACTGTTATTATATTATTTTCTATTTTACTTTATAAACCACTGTACACTTACATTATTATATTATACATGTCTTTTAGTTATGGTTAAATTTAATTACAATAAAGATATTATTATTATTATTATTATTAGTTATGTCAAATTAATACTATATCTTTAGATAGCATTAAGCCATTTAAAAAAAAATTACTGAAAAAAATATTTGTATACGGGGTTTTCGAACAAAATTTTGTCGGGAAACCTTGTTTTATTTTGTGTAACGGTAACCATTTAAATAGGCGATTTGTTATGGTACTCGCAAAAAAGCATCACTGACGAAAAAATTGCCATCGATAAGGATAAAACTTTAAATGGTGTCGATTTTTAAGAACATGTACAGTCGAATCATTTTAAGAGGAACGGCTGCGTGGGCTGTTTCATACAAAACTTACTCATTGATTAGAGGCCAAATACCCACCCAAACTTAATGAGATATTTTTTTATCAAAAGGTATAGTAAATATCTAGTAAGGATTAGTAGTATTTTTTTATTTTTGTTTTAATTTAGAAAATATAAGCCACGAAAGATGACAAATTATTCATATTTTTAGCTGCAACTTTGGAAAATATTTGTGACTAAATGGATACTATTTTTGAAAAAAATATTCGTCATACTAACTCAGGAATATGATGAAGTATACAATCAAATTTTAATGACTGCTGAAAATAGTTTAATTTGCGTCAAAATTTACTATTTAGTTAGCGACAAATTCAAGTTTAATTTCACCTATTTTTTTGTTTGCGTCGCTCTCGCACTTTTTTGTTAGCGGGGGGAAAGGGGAATCGGAATCAGGTACGGGGGACGAGGATCGTATCGCTATAGCTGCTCGCCAACCAATACACTCGTACGTAAATCATCATACTACATCACACACAGTAGGTGGGTATTTAGCTGTGATAAATTCAGCTCGCGCGGATGATTTCTCTAGCAGACTAATTTATTACGGACTAGCTGATGTATACCCGGCCTTGCTCGGGATTTTTTAAAGGCGGTCGTAGTTACATATTACGACCTTTTTGGATTTTCGTTGAGTATTCAGAGTATTCATGGAGTTGTCAATTTACAATATTCTATTAATATATTTTTGTACGCATATAAAATGTACTGTGCAATTTTGATAAATAAAAATTAAATTCAATTTCGTCATGCGTACATACACGAAAACAATCAAACTGTTGGTAAAAATTCATTCAGTTAAAGAGTTTATTTGAAAATTGAATTTTGTTTTAGAAAAAACATTAAATTTGGTTCCAAACATAGGTACCTATTTAAAGTACCTATAATTCTTTCATTCTTGATTTTATTCAAAGTATTCGATCTAGGTAAGTACTTCAATTAAATTCATTGTTAACAATTAATTCGAAAATTGAATTTTAATTAAAGGCGTAGAGTTCTAGTCAAATAATTAATAATAATAATCAGATGATTTGTATAGCGCCGTTTTTACCAGTTCCAGTCTGAAGATGGCTTTATTTTATTGAAGAAATTCACCTGTAAATTGCTTAGCTAGGCTAGCCGGTTAGTACTTACCTAAAGTCATTAAATAAATAAAATAAAAAAATCCACGCATCGGTGCGCAAATGCGTCCACAGCTTGCAACACTGTAAATAACCAAAGTGTACATAAAAAATTAAAAGTTAATATTTATTAAAAGCTTCTTACGCTTTTTAAGGTAATTTTATAGATATTTTGAGTTATTTTATGAATACTTTCCAGTCCTAAAAATTATAAGTATCTCAATAAATACCAACTCTTCTTGTGCCACCAATCTTCTAATAAATGTAACATCAATAGAAAAGGAGCAACAAATAACCATGTAAAACTCTCATCTCTATAAATAAATTTTCTAATATAACTGTGTTCATCTGAAGCGACCTGCCAGGTAAGTATGTTTTTCTGTATCTGTTTGTACATAATTAGTTAAGAAATATTTGTACAGCGCCCTTGAGGTGATTTTTCACAAAAAAACGGCGCTATATCATCCAATTATTATTATTATTATTAACAAGCTAAAACCGGTTATGGTAAAATAAAATAAAAGTGGAATTAAGTTTTATGCGTGTTTTATTATATTATTATAATGGAATTCCACCATGTATTGTCAGTTTTAAAAATAGAAATATTGTTCTATGTTCGTGTAAGTTGAACGACCCATATTTGGCTTATTTAATACCAAAAATTTTATACCATTGTGAATTTCCATTTCCTGTACATATTACTCCTTCGACGACATCAGTATTTACAGACACTTTCAGTTTCGGGTCTTCGGAGTGTACATATTCTATTTTCTTGCACATTTTGCACTAAACATAATGGCTTAGAAAATCATTTTGTCGTTCCTTTACAAATTTTAAATCGAAAATGTGCAGTTTTCGTGTTCGTAGTTCGGCTCGCATGTCTACCATATACGCAGCCTTAGATGTAGAACAACATTTATTATAGGTTGTTAGATGTTCGCAAATGTATCGAGATGATTTGTATACCGCCGTTTTTGTGAAAAATCAAAGTCGGTAAAATCACCCCAAGGGCGCATATGTCGGTATGTCGGTAACCTACATGCGAGGTCTGTTCAAAAGCAAAGGTGAATTTTGAATTTTCGCGGGCTGTGTACATTCGATTATCTATTTTTTTTGTTATGTTGGTACACATATGTTTATCGTATGTTAGCATTATCAACCATTTTGGATTAGTGGTTTGTTTTTGACAATTGGAAAGGTTAGTCACGTTTATGTGTTCTTCGATTTTTTACTTTTGAAAAATATAGTATTCCATTGGGATCATTGGGCCTTGGTTTCGACGTCATAACCATATATCCACGTTTCATCACCAGTTATGACCCTTTTGAGAAAATTTGGATCGTCGTTGACGTCATTCACAACTCCTCAGCGATACTAATGCGACGTTGGCTTTGCTCAAAATTTAGCAATTTCGGAACAAACTTAAACAAATATAATGAAATATAAAATTAATTTTATATTTAAAATATGAAAATAAGCATTATGGTGGACTTTAAATTAAATTAAAAACGACCAATTTACGATGGAACACAAATATGCCATACAGAATTTAAAATATCGACCCGAAAAATACTTTTTTTTTTTTAATGTTTAATTTTTATTTATGTAATCATACTTACATAGCAAATGAGATATATCTTTTAAAAGGTATGATAAACCCACAAATAATTTTCTAAGCCGTTTGTAAAATTGTTTTTTTTTCATGGCACATACTTAAAAAATTAAAACAAAAATAAATAAAATACTTCTCATCCGTACTAGACATTTACTAAACCTTTAATTAAAAAACATAGATCATTCCGTTTGGATGGGTATTTTGGCCTCCAATCCAAAATTCAGTTTTGTATGAAACAGGCACCGCAGCCGTTCCCCTTCAATCTTAGCACTCTAGCTCACTCAAAGGTCACGAGCCGCCACTGCCTGATAGTAACCCCGTAGCGAAGGCTAAGCGGGTACAAATCCCAATTAAATGAAGAAAAAAAATCTTTTTCCAAATGCAGTGTTCGTTTATTGGATTTGGATTGGTTAGTAATTCGAATATTTTGTAATAGTGAAAGTTGTTGAATAAGTCAAATACTTTTAGAATAAACTAGTATTCAACTTATAATCTAATATAATATAAGCTTAGCTAATTTAAACAATATGAATAATAAATACTCTTTGGAATCGAGGCTATAGTCTATAGACACACGTCTATATATGCAAATATATAGACGCGTGAAACGTTTTTCTGTTTCATGCGTCTATCATCAAACGTCCACTCGTAATGCGGACATGCCGACAACTAACACCTCGCTAGTCGCTATGACAGTATGGGTGGAGTCTCCCCCCGCCTCACGCTCCCTTGATAGATGATAGAAAGAGACACACGACTGCCAATGAAATTCTGAAATCGCAGGAACACGAGCGAATGCGTTCGTCTTAAAGAGCACACCTATGAATGAATGGTTTTGTGCAGATCGATAGTGATTCAAACTTGTTCGAATTAATTTGGAAAACTTGCTTCCAATCCCCCCTTACCCAAAGTAGTTCTACGAGTACCGACACCACTAAAAAAGCAAGATTTTTTTTTTATGATTTGCCTGTAAAACTTGTAATTTCTGGGGTCCGATTCAAAATATTGATACAGTCGATGCTTTCGTAGATCCAATATGTCGTATGGTTAAACCGTAAAATTAATACTGTTTATTTTTATTAATTTTATTTAGTGGGCTGCATGAAAAGGCCTGTGAGCCGCACAAAATGGGCCCGCGGACCGCTCCCCTGTCCGAAGTCGGTGGGACTATGGTAATCCTACCTGCGGTTTGTTAAAAGCCTGAAAGAGATAAAAAAGGAAAGAACACGAGGTAGAGAAAGTTTCGAAAGCGCCTGGCTATTCAGATCTGATCACTAAATACGGCTCAAGTGATTTAATCCAATGTTTCGATTTTAAATGGTGTAATTTCACCGGGGCGATTCTTAAAGAATCTTTCATTCCTGCTCAAATTTTTCCGAGAGTAAGTTTTATACTGCGCATATTACCTTACTTTCGGTGCCATCATACATCAGAAATCGATACTCAATAGGGAGATTGCAACGTTCTTGTTTACTGTTCGGAATATGGTTGGGTATTAGGCAATATTATAGTCGTATCAATTTGGCACGATCCCGAGCGACGACATGAGTCATCTCTTTACATTTTTTAAATATACAGTATAGATATAAACGAGAGATGAATAAACACTCGTAATGATTTTTCTATTGTGATGCAAGAGCACGACTCTCACTGCTGGATCTTGAGAAATAAAATACACTGCCTTTCACCTGCCATCAGCACCGATACGTTTAAAGCTCTCGAGTTTAATATCTTTATTCATCATTTATTAAAGTATTCCCGAGGTGATAGTCCGATTGCCCTCTGAAAATAAGCCTATGGGGATAGTTGGAAGGAGATTCTGTTGGCAATACCTACAATATCCGCTTTAGAAATATGTTTTCAGTAATGCTGATATAAGCATTCAGTTCAACGAATCTGTCTTTGATGTCGAAATGATACAACTAGCGGCATCGATGCTGTTTATACTGGATTGCACAAGCACACATTAATGTGCACCCTTATATTGCACCCTAATCATCCAAGATTTATTGATACCGTCAGTGTTGGTGGACTTACTCCTGAGATAAATGCTATACATAACATGGATTTATTTTTAAAATTACTAGTATGAAGATACCAGCATAGGGTGAAACCGGTCCGGTCGAAAATTAAAAAAAGTGGGAGAAAGTTACAAAAAATAATTCGTATTAAAATGAAATTCTACCATGAATTGACAGTTTCAAAAATAGAAAAATTAATTTTGATTAATAAGATAATGTAATATTTTAGCTCATTTTAGTTCATAGTTTAGTTGTATACTGCCCTGAAGAAGCTACGGTAGTAGCGAAACCCGGTCTGCTAAAGTATAAATACAAGTGATGTAAACAAAGTTACTGTTTTTTTTATTTTTTTATTATTATAATGTAACATCACCAAGTTACCGCTTCATATGAAAACATAGAAAAAAAAATTTTAGCCTTCTTGTATATACATTCCATGTAGCTAAATACATCAATCTCTGTGTACGAGTATATATTATCGACTGCATGCGATCTAGGTACAGTCAAATACACAAATGACTCAGTTCTGATATTATTGTTAGATTTAAACAGAATTTTGGATCAAGTAGTTCGGTTGGTATTTTATTTATTTATGTTTATTAAATTTATATATTTTTGCTAAAACACTTTTTTTTTCTTACATGAAACCGCATAGGATTCTCAACTGATCCCACCCGTCTGGAGCCAGTGAGACTATGGCATCCCCAATTGGGGAATGTTGGGAGGCTGAAGGTATTGGGGAGGGGAAGGAGAAGGGGAAGAGGAAGGTGGGGAAACTTATGCATTGGTAAAAAAAAAAGTTTACATAATATAATATATAGATAACAAGAGCGATATAAATTGTCAAAAGGGTTACAAGACGGTATATAATGTACGAGTAAATAAGACTTAAGAGGAACGGCTGCGCTGCCTGTTTCATACATAACTTAATTTCGGATTTGACGGTAAAATACCCATCCGAACTAAATGATATATTTTTATAATTAAATATTTAATAAATATCTAGTATGTACGATGTCTTTTTTTTTACATTATGATACATAGTCTATTAAAGTAATTGATTTTTCGCGATTTTAGAGAAATCTTTAACATACTCGTATATATTTATTTATTTATTTACTTATAAAATGCATGATATTTAATGGAGACATTTACATGGAGTATATACACTATACTAGGCGGCTGCCTGTTTCATTGCATACTTCCTCAACAATTATTAAGATATGTGTCTAGAGTATAAGTATCAGTGAATGTGATATATGTTTTGAATATTCGCCTCCGTAGCTAATTATTTGGAATTGTACTAACTATGTTATTCCTGTATATGTTCGTGAAAAAAATTAAGTATTTAGTTGTTGTATTTCATGAAGGCTATCAATTTTATCTATGTACCTACTCCGATGTGTTTTGCACCTGTGTGACTATTGTAATTAACACAATATATAAAAGCCCATATAGGGCATATATAATATAATTAAAAAATAATCGTAATAGCATGGTTCATAAAAGATGTAAAATATTTTCTAATGATGCAATAGCTAATGACGGCCTCCGTGGTCGAGCGGTAAGGCTATCGACTATGAATCTGAAGGTCGCGGGTTCAAATCCCGGCGTGCGCAAGTAAATTTTATTTAATTAATTTGTGCTTATCCACAATTAATTCATTTAAAAATAATATGTAGTATATTTGTGCACGTTCCAGAGTAGAAAATACTCTCAGTATCGCCCTGGTGAAAGACCACCATTCAGAATTGAATCGTTGCTTGAAATGGTTTTTAGCCGTGTTTAGTGACCAGATCTGTACAATACCAACGCGCTATAAACAAAAACACTAAAAGGAATTGAAGAGCACATATTTTTGCTATATAATAAAACGGATGTGAACGTATATACACGGAATTACATGAAATTGTACGGTCGGAGGAATGACGTTCAGGTGTACTTATTTGATCATGGTCAGTATCCGGCGGAACAAGTGGTTAATCTGCGGAAACTCCTCTCAGGCAGGTACGAGTACGTATTATTGAGCAGGTGTTTGACCTGAACTAGCTACTCAACTTGGAGGAAGACAAACGCAATCCTCGTGTGCAAGCCCCGGGCAGAACATGATGGGATTTTATACTCTGCACAAATTCCCCTCTTCATATTAATGGATACCACAAAAAATTTCTATGGAAACTTTTATGTCAAAACAAATGGAAGGTCAGTTTTTACATGCACTTATACATTATTATACACATATATCATATGTTACACTTATATATCTACTATGCCTCATGCTCTTTTTTTGTTAACTTAAATCCCTTTTTTAAATTTCCGTTTTGTACAAAAAATGATGTAAAACCTTAAAATATGTAAAAATCCATCAGGGCCTTAATAATTAATAAATAATTAAAATGAGATTTCGATTCAATTCACTTTCATACCCCTTTCCAATCCCTTAAAGCAACATTTTGGAATTTGATAATATTTTGCACACTTGACTTTCAAAATAAGAAGAAAACTACTGGGTAGGGGTAGAAGTGAAGGTGGGGTCGCGGGTAGGGGTAGATGTTACACATCACATCACATCACAACCTCAAAATTTTGGTCCAAACCTTTCCTAACCCCGAGCAACGCCGGGTACTTCAGCTAGTATGCTATATTTGAGGTGCGTTCTGAACTAAATGCTTTTAGTATCACCCTGGTGAAAGTCCACCATTTTGGCCCGAAACATTGAAATTGCTTTAGTCGTGCTTGATGATCAGATCTAAAAAGCCAGTTACTTCCTAACCTTCCTCTCTCCCATCTCTTCCTTTTCTCCATTCCCTTCTGTCTCATAACATACGCCAATTAGGGATGCCATATTGGCTCCGGACAGTTGGAACTTTTGGGAAACACTTACAATTTTTATAAAAGTTAAGCTTTATCACAATGTAAGCTTTTGTCTTTTCCAAATTTTGTGTATAACAATTCTTTCAATAATAGTATTTATTATATACCACTCTAATCTTGCAGCTAAAAAAGGGAACACTCTTGTCTCATGAAATGGGAGACATTACGGAAACATACTTCATAGACAAGAAAAAATAATTTCTTTACTCTTGCAGTGTGCCAAAATTTTACATCCTACGTCAGTGGACTTCGAGAATTTGAATAAAAACTATCATAAATTTGATGCATTATGCATTAAATTTGCTATTCCCGTAATAGAAATCAAGGTCTTTATCTCTACCCACGAACGTGTTTAGCTAATTTACTTGAACACTGTAAAACTCATTACTATGTGAGATTGCATTTTCATCAATAAACGCACGTTTAATCATTGAACGGTCGTTAAAACACGACTAACGTCGTAGAGCACACTTAAACTATTTTTCACCAAAACGGCGCTATGTAATTTATCGCCTAATTATTATGAATGATAACCTATTAAATAAAATAATAACATCTGGCACCCAAATATCAAACAAAAACCTATGCCAACACGTCACGCTTTTTGTTGATGTTGGCTTGGTCACGTAAAACAGATCAATGAAACCAAACAAATAAAATGTACGGAATATGATCTGACCCCATATTAAAGCCAATATAAACAAGCAGCAAAAGAGTGGAATACTAATAAGATGCACACATATGGGTAGAGTGAAAAATACATTTAAACATGCATTTAGTTCCATGTTATTTAATGAATCACCAGCGCTGTCCGCTTTAAAATTATGAATAGTTATTGAATTGTTTGGTCAAATTTAGCCAAATTTGACAAATGTTGTGTTTTTTCCCATAATTAACGATTTTGAACTTGTCTGATCTGCATTGACATATTTTTGCATTTTTTTACCGGATTTTACTGAACTTTACTAATTTACTAATTGACACTATTCTTATTTAAAAAAATATTTATATTTTGCCCAGGGAATAAGCTTTTTTATTAAGAAAAAAATTACCATATCTGGAGTCTCATTTTACAGGTTAATTTGTCGGTAATTATTTATTCTTGTGAATTCTTCTAAAATCGTAAAGACGATTGTCACATCACCCAGGTTTTTTTCTAACCATTTTATTAAATTTCAAAGTAATAAAAAATGTTACAAATAGAAGGGTACAACAAAAGAGAAAACAAGTCCCGATAAACTACTTTTTAGTACTTTGTCAACGGGTATAATACATAGAAGTAATTTTTTTGCTGGAAATGGTTTCTAATAATAATTTGTGCTGATACAAACCATTTATGTCAGCAAACCAGGTCTTCAACATATTCGGATATAAATTATTATTATTTTTTTTTATTTCAGCAGGTGTTATATATATGCTTTTTGTTACCACACATTCCACATTCTTTGTTCATATATACTCGTTTGTATACGATTAGGTACGATAAGTCCTTCATTTAGCGTAAAACGTGTATTATAAATGTGCTCCAGCCTACTTACGAATAGGGCGGAAATGTAATTTTGTACCATAGAATTGCTATTACAGAAAGAATTTAAACACCCTGTAAAAGATGTGGAATATTATGGCTTTGTTCGTAAAAATTTTATGAGCTAATAACTTAACTAGCGAATTTTGCACTGATTGAACATGATTGATATTTTTTTTACACAAAAACATAGTTTTAATAAAGCATTTTTGCTTTATTTGTTGAACCTCATAAAAGTATCCATTAAATCGTTGCAATCGAAGCAGCCT
The DNA here is from genome assembly GCA_022606495.2 of Halesus radiatus. Classification (NCBI taxonomy): domain Eukaryota; kingdom Metazoa; phylum Arthropoda; class Insecta; order Trichoptera; family Limnephilidae; genus Halesus; species Halesus radiatus. Next base: position 20,426 of record JAHDVE020005284.1, on the reverse strand, counting down.
ATGCAGGGCGATGAGTTGCAGTAAAAATATCCAGTCATGTGGTTTATCGTTTTTTTTGTTAACGTAATGGGAAATGTTACTTTAGTGCATTTAGTATAAAAAGCACTTCGTTGTCATAAGCCGTAATGATATTACGATTGGTTCTGCTTTTACGTATTTTGTTTTAAAATGGTAATAGTTTTTACATCCATTATACATTTTACTCTATGCTGCAGAGTCCAGTATCTAGCATGTTTAGTTGATATAGCTTAGCAATTATGATAACAAAGTGCGTAATTATTATTTTCATTGAGGTAGTCTTACAACGTGCGTGGCGTACAGACAGAGAGGTGAGACAATACCCGTTATTGCTTTATATAATTAATACAGATCTACGGAAGGGTGCGTATAATAGATTTATAACATAATAGGATGTAGAGTGAATATTCTGGGCTCCGCACTCAGCAATCACCTTACGTGCCAAGACAACTCCAACTGTGTTTGTTAGTTCATTACGTATCGCACCAATACTCCCGCAGTTAGAGCATGCACTCAATAATGATTAACACCGATGTCATGCATTGCATACTGAACACATTGAACATTGAGAGAGTGATCTATCGGTGAATACACAAGTTATAGGTACTACAAGGGAAACCTGGGCAAAGCGAGTACCTCGGAAAGAGTAAAATTTCTATTTAGCGGTGATGTTTAGAAAATTACTGTTATAAATACACTTTAAAATATTTCAACAATTACTGTAAGTTCTATTAAAACCGGTACATCAGGTTGCCGAGACAGTTGAACTTGCTTGTACGCGCAGAAAAATTGTTTATGTGGCATTTCATAAAATGAAGCGACTAGGGTCGAACAATTCACTTCATTCCCTTTAAGTATGATTATCGAGGTTACATTAATTAATTTCTCTCATGGTTATTTACATTTAGGAAATGCAAAAACGCAAATTTTGGCATTGTTGGCAGCCCGGGCGTTTATTAAAATTTAATTTGATACATAGGTATACAATACACTTTTATTTTTTATTTTTTTTTACACTAACTCCACACACTCATCTTTGGGGATGGTGTGTGGAGGGTCTTTTAGAGGATAGGAAGGAGTGAACTTGGGTCTTGAAGAGATCCTAAATCACATAAACGTTATCCACCTCACTAGGCGATGTATGTTCTGAGACGGGAAGCATTTAATATTTGTTGTAGATATTTTTTGAAAATGATTATAATAACAACAATAATTTAGAAACATGTAGATACATGCGTATTAATAAAGTGGGGAACACAAAATATTTTTAAATTCATTTACTATTTTTAGGTTTTCAAATTTTTACTACTTTCGGAGTTTGTATTAGCACTCATGGAAGACTGAGTAACCTACCAGCTTTTTCAACATGCTAAATTTAAAAAAAAAGTGTTTCCCTTGATGGTTAATTCAATGTAACCAGTGCTAACAATAGAGCTGTTAAATGTGTACTTGCCATAATAGCGGCTATGGGTCAACGCACTGTAATAAATGTTTCGATTAGTTGGACAACCCACTTACCCCAGCAACCCGGGCAGAGTGGATTTTCCCCTTGACTTACTAAGTATGTTATTTCTTACTTACTCAACTTTATTTTAATTATTTTGTATTCAGGAATGTATTTATAAATACGTCGGAAAAAATTGTCTTTCAACAAATAATCTGATTTTATTATATCCATGGTAATTATTTTTTTATCAAATATACCTTTTGACGATCTCCATGATTGGGCGGTTATAATCCTTGGGTACGAATTCGGAGGTGGCGGGTTCAAATCCCGGCGTATGCAGATTAATTTTTATTTGTTTAAATTGTGTTATTTCGTAAGTAATTAATTAAAAATAATATGTAGTATATTTGTGGCACGTCCTAAAGCAGTGGATACTGTCAGTATCGCTCTGGTGAAAGAGTACCATTCAGAATTGAAACGATTCTTGAAATGGTTTTAGTCGTATTTGGTGACTAGATCTGAATAGTCGGGTACTTCCCAATCTTCCTCTTCCCCATATCCTTCCCCTCTTCAATACTTTCACACTCACCACATACCCAAGTTGGGGATGCCATAGTCTCACTTGCCCCAGACGGTTGGGAGAAGTTGAGAACAAAACAATCTTAACCTACTCATTTTGCCCTGATCTCCCCTGCTGTCTGTATAATACATCCACAGTACGATACCTTAATATATTTTATATTTCGTATATTACAAATGTAACAATGTGAGGCATTGCAACTGACGTGGATTGTTCTGGCGTAAATAATGAGTCAATAAATATTAATTAAATGATTAGTATTTTCACTGCGATATTTTTAGTGCAAAATGATGGTGGAATACCGATTGGCATTTATAGGTATCAATGCAATATGTTGTACCTATGACATGTTATTTTGATAATTTTAACAGCAGGCGTAAAAGTAATGAACACTCTCAATCCAATAAACTCGCCCATACAATAACAAGAAAAGTAGTGAATACCGCACAAGGATAACTGCTCTTAACTATGTAACTGTGGAACTATGGCATGTCCAATTGGGGTATGTTTTGAGGTTGCAGGGAGTGGGGAAATGGGAGAAGAGAAGGTTTAAAAAGCAACCGGCTATTCAGGTCTGGTCGCCAAACATGGCTAAAACCATTTTAAAAACGTTTCGATTCCGAGTGGTGGTCTTTTTCCAGGGCGATGCTGAGAGTATCTGCAATGCTGGCTTCTCATTGGGAGTCAAATCGGAGTTAAAAAGTGAGAAAAAATTCCATTTGTACAAAAAATGCGATGTTTCTCTTTTCCATAAATTTTCCCCTAGATCTAAAGGAATTTCAGAATATCACTGCACCAAATAATAGCGACCTAGTAACAAGAAACAATTTGGCGATTAGTTAAAACGTCCACGGCTAATAAATAATATAATGTTGAAAGTTACAAAAAAAAATAGTTTTAAAAACGGAAATCAAAATTTACCTGATAAACTTTACCGTTCGTTTTTTATTGTAAATAAGTATATTTTTCAGTAAGTAACTTATTTTAATAACGACCTAAAACACGATGATCACAGAAAAAAGGGCAAATTCTTGTAAAATACTATCCCTTACAAATTTGTTATTAGTAAACCTTTATATACTTGGGCACACGGTCGCCTTGTAGATTCCGAACGCTTGTATGCTTGGCAAGGTTTTCCGCCGAAGCGCCACGAGAACGACAATGTAGGAACTATTTCTGAGGACAGAAAACCCCATAGATGCTGAATTCATAACGCACTTTTATTTCGGACTAGCTATCGGGCAGTATTACCGATAAGGGCGGGTGGATTTTCTAGAACGGAATTTGAATGGGGCGCTGTTTAATGTGTGATAAAATTATGATACATGTTTGTATAAATTTTTTTTTTGAATTCACTGTACAGGCGCATGTTAGAGAAAATCGCCAGTGCTTTTTACTATTGAAGAATGACTTCGAAATTACACGATGATATTGTTACTGAGCATTAACATCGCAAACTATTTTAAGAGAAGTTTTTATTCTGAACGTATCTTCCACTTAAAGGCATATAATAAAAGTAATATTTATTCACCCTCGACCCATGTCTGACATCCATTGGTCTGTAATACTCACCAGGAAAGGCTTGTTTTCTTCGGTACTCGTATCTTATTATGTCGAACACTAAATCAAATAAGTGCGTCGGATTATCCTGGCTGTCATTATATTCCGGAGATTTATCTTTAACTCGGCGTTAAAGAATGTAGCCCAATACAGAGGGGAAATGAAACAAAAATACTACGGGAAGTAAAATACTACCCTACCAAACGCAGGTGGGGTATCTTTAATTTATACATTTGTTTTATTTTTGTATGGCTCCTACAAACTCATAATTATGTATTCGTAAAAAAGCATTATTTAATTTGTGGCTAATAATAAACGTAATATAAAAGCATGCATTTGTTTAGAATAACTTCTATTTAATACAATAATCGACAGGTTTCGGAAGTACCCTTCCTTCGTCAAGAATATATTAAGACTAAACTAAGATACAACATTATGATAGACATACATGAATATTTAAGAGTTGGAGTGGGAGCCGACAAAAGGGGAAGCGGCAATTAGGGAGTTTCATGCAATAACGAAGTGAGTCACTGTAAAATATATATAATAGAGGAGTATGTGATAAAGTTACATATTTATTAAACATGCTTAAATTAATATTCAGAGATTTTCTAATTTCCAGTGTTTCTAAATTATCTAGTTTTTGGATAATAATTAAGCGTCATATTATGTATGATAAACCAAGTCCTGGAGGTAAAGGGACAATCTTTCATAGAATTCTGATTACTTTCAGAGCCTTGTAGATGTACCTACCATACTTGATACCCCTTATCAGCATTCCAAAGAGTTTAAAGCAACTAGCTGCATCAAATCTGGAGAGAACTTAGGGATATAAATTATTATTATTATTTTTTTAATATATTAGTGATTAATATTATTTATGTATTTAAAAAAAAATTCTTCGATAATTTTTATTACGCATGATTGCTGTATCGCCTTCCGAAGGCATTATAAAACTGTGGTGAAGCCACTTACTAAAATAAAGAGATCGTCTGTAAATCTTTTCACCATAGTTGGATAATTTCTTTAAGAGGCGATACAGTTGCCAGGCTTAATAATTACCTAGATTTTTTTTTTATAATAATCCTTTGGTTTTCATTAAATCTTAAAAATTTTAAATTAAAATGAATTTCTACAAAATAAACTTAAACACAATAAATTAAAAATGCAACAAAATGTTTTTTTTTTAATTGAATAAAAAAGTATTTTCTCGCTTACACGATTACTTTCATTTTCAGTGGAAAAATATTAAGTTTGGGAATTATTTATCTAAAGTTGAAAAAAATAGTTAATAATAGTTTAGTCTTTTATGACTTTTGGAAAAATACAATAACGTTTCAAATTCCAGAATTTTCAGAAATTACTCATAGTATCAAGAAGGTTCCCAAAATAAAAATAACGCTCTCACCCCATCTTCTCTTCTTGAGAAAGTATTCTCGGAATTAATTGGAGCCTTGGAAGGCATATCCAATTACAAAAATCTGGAAATGCCGTCGGGGAAAAGAGAAACACGGAGCAGGAATAAAAATATCATCGGATCAGACTTATTAGCCGGACAAGGAAGTATTATTAGCCCCTGCTACCTGAGGCCCACCAGAGACCCCGCTACCAGGGTTCAGCGTGTACCGGCGGTAGGACGTGGACCATGAAGCATCCGCTTTCCAACGCGATTTGACACTTCAATTAGATACCTGACGTGTCGATGGAAACCCATATTACGTTCGTTAGTAGAACTGAGCTTTTATAAAAGTACCCTAGTGCTAATATCTGGTTTTGATCGGAAAGTGAATGGTGTATTGCGGTGACAGATAGAGCCTTTGTACCATAGTGATTAAAATCTATCGTATGTCTATAATTTTTTACCACAAAAGTCCTAGAGTCCGAAGCCAGTTATTTTTGAAACGTTATTGATAATTTTAGATAGCAATAAATAGATGGGGGAGGCGAATTATGTACATATTTATCTATTTTATTCGTACCTTCAATAATGATTTATTTGTTATGATTCCCTCATTCACTCTTTTTGTTTATATTAATTTATTATTAGACCTAATATTGTTTTAGTTAGTTCAGTAGTTGTTAATATATTAAAATATTGGGAGAATTTAATAAAATATTATAATTGGTACATCTGACATTAAAAAAACTAGATATAAATTGAGAACGGTGCGATCGTTTAATTGGTAACACAAATAAGGCTCTTAAAAAATTTGGGTATTTAGGTTTAAACACAATTGGCGGCCAAGTGCATATATTTTAATTATATAATTAAAAATACACTTTGTATACACCACTTTTATTAAAATATATAAATATTTCTACATGTTTCGATAGCAATGCTATCATCCTCAGGAATAAATTAATGCTATCAAAACATGTAGAAATTTTTACATATTTTAATAAAATTGGTGTATGTAAAGTATATTTTTAATTATATAATAAATAATGACGCTACAAAGTTATCAATCGTTTGAAGAAATTATAAAAGAAGCATATATTTTACTTAAACAAAACAGTGTTAAAAAAATAATGGTTCTTTCTGAAAGAAGATGATTCTACAACATATCCTAAGATAATTTTATGTATAAACTCTTTTTTGTTATTTAATGTTTTACAAGGAAGATAATTATGGAGAGGCGATTATTTTATTTATTTTATATATTTTATATAATGAATAATTATGTATAAGATGTAAGATAAATAAATAAAAACAAATCCCATTCAGATACCGAAATTATAATTAAGTTTAAATATTGAATTCTGTCGATTTGCCTTGTTTCTTTAAAACGTACTATAACATACGAACATGTGAAGGTAACAATTTAAGGACAAAGTGAGTAGCTTGGTGTTGCAGTAATAATGACATTTTTTTATTTCCAAAATAATTCATATTTACAATTAAATGTCTACCGTAATATTACTTTAGGTGAAAATTGCACTATTTTACGTAACGTGTAATTATCGACTACATTGAAAATATAAGAATGATTCTGACACTCGCTGTAATAAACGCATAAATCAGAATATTATTATTTTTCCTTCTCGGAAAATGATTTGTTCAACATATATGTATTTTTTTTATACGATTACCCCACAAGAGTCCCAACTGCTCCCAACTGTCTGGAGTCAGTGAGACTATAGCAACCCCAATTGGGGAATGTTGTGAGGGTGAATGTATTGGGGAGGGAAAGGAGAAGGGGAAGAGTAAGTTAGGGAAATACCTGGTTATTCAGATCTGGTCACCAAACACAGCTAAAGCCATTTGAAGCAACGTTTCAATTCTGAATGGTGGTCTTTCACCAGGGCGATACTGAGAGTATCTTCCACTCTATATGGCGTACAATGTACGAGTATATTAGTTTATTCTATAGTCATACAAAATCTAAAAGGACTCGAATAACGTTTTAAATAGTTGTTTGTTAATCGAAATGTTTTCATGTTTAAAACATTTCTTCGTTTCTGGACACCACCCGGATAAGAGACATTTTGTTGAAGTTGTGGCAAAATTTCGTGCATTTGCAATCCATATAAAACTAGGCAAAAAGTTCCGGTTCGCGCTGCAAACAAACATTACAACATTACAAATAATAGATTTTAGGAATTTATACTACATAAAATATCTTAATTTATTTTCTAAATTACCAATTAAAAAATAATAATTAAAGCTAACTAAAAATTTGTTATACTTTTTGAGTTATTTATGAACCGTGAACAATTTTACTCCCCAATACAACCCTAAAATATTGCATGAAAAATTTTCCCCACTAATAAAATTTAAAATCTCGTCATATATATATTAAAAACGGTGACTTGATAATTCAACACAAATATGAATCGGCGCGCTTTACAAAAGTGATATAAAGTCATAATATGGCAGATTGGGTTTGCACTTTCCACCCAGTCTTGCAGGAATAAACACTTGAATAAATAATGTATTTTATGATTTTTTATTAAAAAAAAATGTTTATTAGGCTTACTTACGTTTCAGTGCTATTTAAAAAATCATACTTTTAATGGCTTTATATCACTGTTAAAAAGTGTATCGATTCATAAATGCGCTGATTTGTCGCAGAAAAATTAAAATAATAACGATTTCTCTTAAATTGGATTTTTGTCACCTTTTTATCACAACATATCAGATGACAGAAATGATGGAACCCCGATTAATTAAAACCCCTATTTTTTTACCGTCATAATAAAATGATGTACAGTCCTAGTGTTTGCGTAGCGTATGGCTAAATGCTGGCAGTAAATCATTATGTGCCTGCTCTCAAAACCCGGGGGTAATTATCTTAATTATTTAAGCTCCCGTCCAAAGTGATTGATGGTCTCTGTGAACATACAATAATAATTTCATCTGTTCCTCAAACATTGTACCGAAAACACACAAAGGTAAACTGAAATAAATTATACAGGTATTATTGGATTTCGAAATGAACGCCTGGGACAAAACGGCTTTGCAGGTTTAAAAATGGAATGATATTTATAATCTGTGGCACGATATTCTTAGTGAAGCTTTTGGATTACGTGGGAATCAAAACGCTTTGAGAAAGATGTTCTTCAACATATTGACGTATCTTTATAGATTATTCTGGCGCTTTTGCATAGATTTGAAGAGCCAAATACCACATATGTAACAATTTTTTTCCGTATCCTTCGATTAAAAAAAAAACAATCGATGTAGCACTTTTCAATTAATCGGTGTCTTTATAAGAAGTATGTATAAATAACACTTGAAATAATCTTTCTTTAAAGTTAGAGTTAAAATTACATACTTTTTATAGTAGGTGTCATTATACTCTCCGAACTATAAACTGGACTGTATTATTATGGAGTTAACATTACATACTTTTTATAGTAGGTGTCATTATACTCTCTGAGTTATAAACTGGACTGTATTATTATGGAGTTAACATTACATACTTTTCATAGTAGGTGTCATTATACTCTCCGAACTATAAACTGGACTGTATTATTATGGAGTTAACATTACATACTTTTTATAGTAGGTGTCATTATACTCTCAGAACTATTAACTGGGCTGTATTATTATGGTGTTAATATTACATACTTTTTATAGTAGGTGTCATTATACTCTACGAACTATAAACTGGACTGTATTATTATGAAGTGAACATTACATACATTTTTTATTTAACCCAGTCAATATTATCTTTGAGAATGCTGTATGGAGGATCTTTTATAAGTAAGGAAGAAGTGAACCTTGGTCATGACGAGACCGATGATGTTGGAGGAAGGGATCACAGAGTCCACAAAATCATTCCATGATAGCGATGTTAAACACAAGAATGAGTTGTAGAAGCAATCTGTTTTCATGAGACAAATGTTAACCGTGTACAAATGTTGGACGTGCGTTCGGTGCGTTTCCCGAGTACACAGTTATAGAAGGGCTCAATTACGTTAATTCTTTGAAACATCTTCCATTTAAATGCCAGTACATAAGCACTATAATCGAAATTCAATAAAACTGTTGTAGAAATTTTCGTATTTTTTTTGGTAGTGATATTTTAAAGATTCTTCCAGTCGGGCGGAATACTGTCCCACCTAGCAAAAAACCTTCACACAAAAAAATAATTCTGTTCAAAAAACATTAATCATGTCGTATATTTCAATAATAGCATTCTAATTCACTCAAAAGTCACGAGCCGCAAGTGGTAAATATATTGTAAACGTTTTAGGTTCCGTGAAGCAAACGTATTTATCATGACATATTACAGTAGGTACATTAAACTACTGACATGATCAATAATCAGAGGTCAAAGGGACAGATTCAATGCGAGTTACCAATACGGAATACCCTAAGGTTATCCCTTTGTCGATTGCCCAGGAAATTTATTGGCTACTGTAGAAGGTAAATGCGAGTACAGTACATTCTAGGGGAAGGTGTATACTACGGCGAGTCAATAAATCGAATTGTATGTACTCATTTAACAACAATGCATTCAAGTAATTGAATCATCGAACTACTTAAAAACTTGTTTATCGTTTTGTTGTTATTCATTCGAACATTCAGAAAACATAACATAGCGTCGAAGTATCCTCCCTTCATCAGTTTCCTGCAGGCACTGTGCTGAGCCACGTTACTCTCGATGCCGTCGACTGGCTGAGTAGCATCCCACTTTGAACATCCACTTTCTCTCCTCCACCATACAAAGAAAAAGACTTAAAAATTTTAAACTTTTCCTTTTCCTCGTTCTCTCTTACCGGAGCCTGGCCATCACCAGGGCAAACTTCACCCTGCAGGCATAATAACAGTCACGTAAATTTCGAAGACATTAAAAGTGACTTTTACCATTAATCTTCCTTCTTCCACTGGATTATCATTTGCTTAATCTTGTATTTGTCGCATCTCATAATGCGATCAAGATATTGGAGTATTTTTTTCAAATTTATACAGCGATTTATTTATCATGGTCCCAATAAGACATGTTACTATTGTGTAGCAAAAAGAGTACATACAATAGATATCTTACAAGCATACATAAAAAAATAGTAGAAGTAAAATGAATTGTTTTAATTAAAAAACCTTTGTAACCTTTTCCACTTATTTATTTTCGACAAAACCGGTTTCACCCTTTCACGGGAATCGTCAGACTGGCACAATTACAATTAAATCTATGATAGTAATCATGAGGGGAGTGGTAATCGGGAAGATTAAACCTATATCATAGATTTCGTTTTAATTGTGCCAGTCTGACAATGCCCATGATAGGGTGAAACCGGTCCGGTCGAAAATAGGTGAGTGGAAAAAAATTACAACGGTTTTTCAATTGAAAAATGTCAATTTTATATAGAATTCCACCATGAAATGACAGTTTCAAAATTAGAAATAATTATTAGAAATAAGTTTTGTTATAAAATGTTTCTAATATATAATTGGAAATAAATAATAGGAAAATACAATAAAGTAGAAATACGCAAGGGACATGGGTACAGGTTTACGGCTATATTGTGACAAGCGTCAAAATATAGTCGATTGATTGTCTGTAAATGACATTAAATTATTAAGCAGTTAAATCACTCAAATCGATCGGCGCGTTCTGATAACCAGAAGTTCTCGCTTTTGGAGCATAATATAGTGCATCAGATCTCCAATTAGCATATTTGTTAGGGACGAAAAATTTAACCCTTTCAACATTGATGAATTATATATTGTTCCAATTATTATTTTGAAAAAAAAATTTACTTAAAAAAAACATTTTTCATATTATCTCAATTTTTGACCATTCGACGAAGAACTATTAATTTGGTTTCCCAATTTTTTGTTGGGATTTCCTTATACATTCTCACACTGAAGAGATAAACAGATTAAAGTGCACTGTGGGCGTGTCTTTGCGCTCAATATTTAATTACTTCTGGTGAAATTGTTAAAACCTTTTCAAATGTCGTTTTTTTTCTCTTTAATTGCTTATCAATTTCATTGGTCAAGGAGTCGAAACGTCTCGTGTAAATTGGCAAGAGCCGTTTTCTTTCCAATCGGTATAGATCACATTTCTTGAGGTTACCAGTTCAGTCCATTCTCGTTTCAAATACTTCCTCCGTTACCATTCTGATTCTTGAATTAATGCTAGATGAAGAAACATCAATATGTGTCAAATAGAATAGTAATATAGCATTGCGCTTCCGTAAGCTTTCAGTGATATGGGTTGATTTCTCAGAAACTAGTTATTAAATTCCCGCTGCTTCTCCGATAGCAACTCATAACACCCATATCAGAAACTTAGACTAAGACTAATACTCAAGTTAATTTCCATAACCAATAAGCACACCGATCCGATATAATTCAGAACTTAATGATCCAGAGCTACGTGTGACTAAATAGCATAGTATCTCTCGACGTCGACTGTGCTTGAGTCATCTTCTATGCGGATAATGATGAAGATATTACCCCCTCTGAGCTATTGGAAATTCTAAGGAGATATCAATTAAAATTATACCCACGACATCAGCCTTAGTCTATTTATTTAAAAATGGAAGATACTACAATAATTTACTACTTATCAAAGAAAGCAATCACTTTGTGGCATGATATTATAATCAAATGAAAAAGTTCTTTTTTTAAAACCATTTTTTCACAATTTCGTTTTATCAATTATACTTACTGATATAAAACTATCGAAGACAATATTATCAATCACCCTGTGGATTTACATTATAATTCAATGAAAAAAACCTGAAGAAGCTGCGGTAGTGGCGAAACGCGGTCGGCAAAAGTATATAACAAATAAAAGTGATGTAAAAAAAGTTATTGTTTTATTTTTTAAGAAAAAAAATTATTTCGTTAGAACCACTTAAACTGGTTTTAAACATAGCATCTTTTTCATTGAAATTATTAGTCTATGGTAATTAAGGTCTTTTTTGCTGGTTTCAAATCACGTCTTGTAACAAATACATAAAATATTAATAAGTTTTACTTTACTGTTGATTGAAAGGTTGTTTTCATAGGTAATATTTATAATAATTTGCTCCGTAAAACATGTTTATAGTTGCTCGCATTTCTATTTTATTGAACTCTTCTTTCTACGTATAAAATATTCTATGATGATTTCATTGAAAAGAACAAAACTTTCTGAAGGTATTCGAGGTACGGTTACTTATATTTTGCTTTACTAATTAATTGTATATATTTAAGGTTGCATTGTTGATTAATAAGTTGAGTCGTGTTTAATGTTTTATAGAAACCCAATAAATTTAATTTGACCGTTATTAATAAAATACTTTTTTTTCGATAATTCTTTGGAAGGCGAAACAGATGTTAAACTCATGTGACAGAAACTGTCATGAATGAATCTTATTAGTTTAAAAAAATTCTGCCTCTACGAGCAATGTAATACAATGGCGTAACGATATTCACACTTCTGGGATTGAAGGTTTGATTACGATTGAAATGCATGATTTGTTGAGGCCTCGGTCAATTGAAAATACAGAATCCTCTTCTCAGCCTCGTTTTCCCAAAAAAATGATGTTTATATTGATTTTGCCAAAGATCTTTATGAATATAATCTTTATTGTATTACGATCTTGTAGTAATCGATTAATGTTGTACATCTATTAAACACAGCCTATTGTGCATGTAATGCTTGCTTTCGATTCAGACACAAGAGCTTGTGCCATCCTGAATACCTACAAAATATGAAGGCTTTGACTTCTCAAAGGAATTTCCTAGTACCTTTTCTGGGTAGGTATACCGTACACTGCACACGGTACAGTGGAGAGTACAGTCCACGAGTTAGTGCTACTCCAGAACAGTTATATTTGCTATGTAGTAGATGCTACGCACGAGGCTACCAGTACCATTACTTCTACAGGCCGAGTCCGGCCAACGGCGTAGCGAATTGATCTGATGGATATTGGATTCGCACCCGGCGGGTGGTCATGGGCGGGGGCCGGGGGCGGGGGCGGGGGTTGAGAGAATCTCGTGTAGGGTAATGCGCACAAGCGTTGATCAAATTACCAATTTTGCATGCCGTCACTATAAAGGTTGACGTATTTAGGCTTAATTGTTGTTTATTACTTACGTAGCTAGTGGACATAGTGTGACGCCATGGTGCTGACAATTTAATTAATTCATTAGAGCCAAGCAGTTTAAAAGTAACTTTTAAACAACCGCAATTCAATATGTACAATATAATGAGCTTGGTGAAAACAAGGCTAATGAAATTCTCGTTTTTCGTAAGTATATATTTTTTTTATTCTTTTCAAGTTTAATTTGTAGAACACCATTCTATTTTTAAGTTTCAATAATGTTCGTAATAAGTATTATTATTTAATCATTGAACATAACACAGATAAACAAATCTCAGATGAAATATGAAACAGAAAAGACACAGAAAATAAATTGGTAACAGTCCCATCTGAGACTCAAACCCAGACATCTCGGTCTATCCGGAACTTGCGCTTTAACCAATTGAGCTAATGCTACCCCATTATTCTCTATCATTTTTATCGATATCACACTACAATTTAAGAACTGTTAATATCTATGATCTTCAAGTAAATCCATATGTTTTTGGGTACTATCTTACTGCATTGACTGCAAGATTATACCCGAATTTATTTGTTCTCTCATAATGTCCCGGATATATCTATCCGATTTTTATTTAGGTGGGATATCTATTTTTGCATAAGTCTAGGATTAATTTTAATTTTTATTATAATAACTAATCGAATCTCATAAACCTTATTGTGATAAATATATATATAATCACCTCTTCCCGTAGTATGTTGATCTAGTAAGATGTATTAAAGGTAGATCAACAAAGGTCATTAAAATCTTACTAGATCAACATACTACGGGAAGAGGTGATTATATATATTTTTTTTTAATCATTGCAGACAATATAATAAAATCACAAGACTCAAATGATAAAAAAATATAAGCTATTTCAATGAAAAATTTAATGTTATTATTTAGTGTAAAAACGGTTTCGTTATAGAAAGCTATGAATTTGCGTATAACGATATAAAATAATAAACATTAAAAAAAAAATGAAAAAGTCACCAAATCGGTGAATTTGGCGTCATGAAATTTACGCACATATTTTGGGTAAACGTAAATCGTTTCAACTCTCGTTTATTCAAGACGATATAATCGTATATTGTGTCTCTAATTTTTTTCAAGTGTTCTTACTGTATCGGCGATGAAACTTGATTAAAGTTTTATAGTATGGTAAGTAGTTGTAATAAATTATTTACACATAGTTAGAATTATTGTTTTTTTTATCGCACACCTATTTCACATATATTTTATCCAAGCATTCTAGATGTTCTAGTAAATGAAACAAAAATTGAATTTTATTATTCATAACAGACTTAGGAAAATCGCGAAAATCGTAAAAATACTTACCTTATTACACTTGCTATGACATGGTTTTATGTTTTTATTATCTCATTTTTTATAATAAATAACAAATAAATATTTTCTCACTGGAATTTCCGTGCTGAGGATTTCATTTACAAAATATTGAATTAAATTGTATTAATATATTATATTATGCCGTAGAAATGAGATCTCTTAGGCGAATGTGCGTTAAACCATGTATGATCGTGTGAAAAATATTGAGATTCGTAAAGAATGCAAGGCTGATGGAAGCGTAATGAGCAAGATAAAGAAAGGGACGTTTAGATGGTTGGTGCATGTAGAGCGAATGAACAAAGAAAGAAGAAGCAGGGGACGCCCGAGGAAGACATGGCACGATCAAGTGAACCACATACTTGAGTCCGGCCATGTCAAAAGTCGGAATAATAGAAGAGAATGTATGGACGCTGTATGAATGTAAATGAAGCGAGAAGTGTATGCCAAGATCAAGTTGTTTGGCGTTCCGTCCTCTCTGCCTACCCCTGCGGGGAAACGGCGTAATGGTTAGTTAGTTAGTTAGTTACATTATATTAAATTAATGTGCTTGATGAAAAAAAAAATTGTAAGGTGAGGTATTTTAAGTGCCGTTGAGTGGTTTCGATGTTAGTCTGTATCTGGTGTTAATATGTTTTCTATTTCAGATCTCATTGGAAATCATTTCCTAAAAGCGATCTTATCATTTTTCGTATCTGAGTTTCCCAAGAAAAATAACTACAACTGAAGTGGTAATACCATTTCAGTAATAGTACAGTTATGTTTCAAGCTACCCAACCTCAGCATTGTTAACGATCGCCTGTGAAATAGGACAAGATGTTATCGACGCCGGCAAGTGTTAGGACGCCCACGACGCCGTGTAAAGGCGTCGTTTTACCTACTTTGAAACCAATGGCGCATGTTGTAAATCACTCCAAATTTATGGATACAAACCATGAATTAAAATGTGTTCTGATTTTTCTTCTTCAATTCTTGTTTCAAACCATAGATTAGCGAGCCTATACAAGGGCAGGAAGGCTATCAATAAATCAAAAAACATAATGAAACATTTAACGAATACAATGTATAGAATTGTGGTATTGTAGGCACAAAAACCTAGTTTTAATTTCACTACGATAATTTGGACTTAAATATCACAATGAAGTTTTATCACTGTAAGTATACGTTGTTTGTGATCAGAGCCTTTGGATCTATAGAACTTCAGTATTTGAAAATGTTGTGAGGTTGAATAGAGTGGGGAGAGTTTTTTTTTTCGTAATCGGGCGAGGTTTCATAATTCACCCGTTATTGCTTTGAGGCACAAAAAATTAATTTGGAGCATAAGTAAAATTGTCATTTGATTCTCTGGAGTGCTTGAAAAACTTTTGCATATTGTTAGTGTTGGCAAAATTTGATTTTATAGCTTTGTGAAGTTGGTGCATAAAAAACATTTCTTAGTTTCGTGTTTTGTCACGCCAAATTATATTTTTCTCTTGGTTGAAAGGATTCCATTATTGGGGTTAACGTCGTGAAGCTATTACTAGTTTCAGGTTTGTTCATACAATCGATTTGATGACTTAAATCTGATTTGGAAAAAGGGAAACGAATTAGAGGGAGATTGGTGAATACATATTTGACGGCCTCCATGGCCGAGGGGTAAGGCTCTCGACTACGAATCCGAAGGTCGCGGGTTCAAATCCCGGCGTGCGCAAGTAAATTTTATTTAATTTATTTGGGTTGTTTCACAATTAATTAATTTAAAAATAATGTATAGTGTATTTGCGCACGTTCCAGAATGGAAGGTACTCTCAGTATCGCCCTGGTGAAAGACCCAACATTCAGAATTGAAACGTTGCTTGAAATGGCTTTTAGCCATGTTTGATGAACAGATCTGAATAGCCAGGTATTTCCCCACCTCCCTCTTCCCCTTCTCCTTCCCCTCCCCAATACCTTCAGCCTCACAACATTCCCCAATTGGGAATGCCATAGTCTCACTGCCTCCAGACGTTTGGGAGCAGTTGGGACTCATGTGAGGTATTCATATAAAAAACATATCTCTTCAGATCTGGTCGCTAATGTATTAGTCACCAGCTAATGCTATTGAAAGCAAGACATTGCTTTTGATTGATGATTTTTCATCAGGACGATCCTGAGAGAATCTTCCACCCAATGAAGAGGAAATATGTATAACATAAAACAATATTTTAAGAATACAAAGTATACTTTGTAGCCTAATGAAGAAACTGTTGTTTTAATACATGTTGATATATATTATTGAAAATTGTGGTTATAATAAAGAAACGTATGATCTATTTATTGGAATAAATTATTGAAACTTATAAACCTCATTGCATTTTTTTTGTTTTAAGTCATAGAAGGTAATATATTATCCATTGAATTAAGTTAGATTATTTAATTAAGAAGTGAGTGTCATTTTTAGACTTAAACGAAAGTCAACATATGTCCCATGTAAATACAAATCGGATTAGTAAATTTGAGACACTATCTAGATTGCAAATAAATTCGTGTAGAACCTCGCAACCATTCAAAAATATAGCAGCCAAAATTCTGGGAATTGATCAAAGATGATATTGGTAAATTTTAAAATGAGGTATGATATCGATAAAAATGACGTAAAGAAATAAGGCCTCACTAGCTCAATGGTGCTAGTCTTGGTAAGACAGTTCCTGGGTTTGATTCCCATATGTGAACATTACTTCTTTTTTCTGTGTCTTTTTCTGTTGTAATCGTATTTCATATGGTATATTGTGATATTTTTTTCAGAGATTAAAAAAATAAATTATTATGAATTATTTAAAATGGTGCCACAGTTATTTGCAATTATAGATGAAATAAAAAAATGTGTTTAATTTTTTCCTACTTCAGTATTTGAACCCTCAGCATTCGGGTATATCATTTCTCCATGGAGATCTTGACGTATACAGAGGTGTCGTTGTAAATATTTTCAAAACTTGGCTATTTCTTCAGTCTCCGAATGGCCAACTAACACTTTAAATTAATAATTACCAGGGCTTACCTTTTAAGTACCTTAAGTGTGTAATATGACGCTATAATGACGTGCAAACACGTTTACCTTAACCGAGCGGCTCACACGCGACCATAATAACACGACGTGGCCGCTTAATGAACTACGGATAAGGCAGTATTCGGTCAAAAATAACACGACATGGAGATCGTTATTGCACCCTCTTTAAATATTAGAGCTGGAATCAGCTGCCTTTTCTTTCTGTCTTTTTTTTTAGAAGAAAGAAAAACATTCCCTGGTTACGTTAGGTTACTTTCGAATAACTTGACAATATTTTAAATACTCCTACTATAATCATCATAAGCGGAGGATGGTTCTTCTACATTGATAGAGGACTTAGCTAGCAGAGGAATTATACCCACGACACAACGGGGAACCAGACGCATTTATCAAAGCAACCATTAACCGGTGAATACGTCACTTTAAAGCGTGAATCTTTATATACGTCCTTTTAATATTAACCCATCTTGTATTATTCTTCTGTAAATTTTTCATTTTTACCACCATCAAATTGTTGTCAAAAAAATCTAATCTTTTTCATTCATCTTTCCTTAGTTTAATAATGCCAAGGTCTGTTTTTTCAATTGTGAGTAGGGTTTGTTACCGAATATAATGAATAAATATAATATTAAGCTTTTTAGAGGTGAATTAAAACTGGCAGTGATAAAACATACCCGATGCTTGCATTCAGAAGTATTAGAAAAAAAATTGTCTATTTTTTCATATTAATACATTAGTAGCTATTGCTAATTTCATTTGAAAGAACAATGGGTTTCTAAAATACAACTGTATAATAATTTTTTAAAAATTACATACATTTAAACAATAAAACACACATTAAAAACGTATATTTCTTTAAAAAAATAGTGTGGATTAATCTCAAAAATTATCATTACAAATAAAAACATGTCTTCCATCTAAACGGATTCCTAAAATACAGTGAAGAAATAACGCGGAAAACCAGGGCTCTATAGGGAGGAAAAAATCAGAAATATATTTATTTTCGAGCTCGGTACGAAAGGGTTAAATCCATTAAAGGATAACGTAAGTCAATATCAATGTTTTTATGATAAATTTTCTTCAAAAAGGTTTAAATCTAAGCGAATACTTACTTAGATAGAAACTTACTTAGTACTTACTTGGTACTTCACTTAGATAGAAACTTTTTTTATTACGTATGGATGAATATTGTAAAATGTAGAACAGACATGTCTTTTTAAAGCATTTTTTTGAATGTTTGAATGTTATTCCTAAAGTTGATAAACAAAACTAAAATAATTTTAATAAATTGATAACTTTATTTCCCAAGTTTCCCTGACAACCATTTTTTTATATATAAAAATAATAATGATGATCCTTATTGAAGTGGTGTTTACAATAATAATTAAATACAAGTACAATATGAGATAAAATTAATACACGAGTAATTCGGTAATTATTATTGTAAACATCTTTCACCCTTGACAAGCCTGTTTCGACGTATACATTTTATCAATTTGTTTGTTTACTTACTAAAAAATAATAAAACCTCGTTTCAGTATAGGGAATAATTAATAATCATTATGTTAAATTGTTGTTCTGAGTTAAATATTTATACTGTATAATTATGTGTTAAATATTTTGAATGTTTATTAGTAAAATAATACATAAATTAGAATTGCCTTATTAAGACTTTACGCTTCATTAATTATTGATTTTTTTTAAAAATAATATGAAAACGAAGAAGACACAGAAAATTAAATTATTAGGTTGCGACCGTTTTCAAACAAATACGAGATTGACAAATTACGGATAAGGGAATTCGATAGAACAGTGGTAAGATGTATTACTCCCAGAAAGGTTCCGAGTTGGAGCCTCGGTTGTAACATATTAATCATTTTGTTTTTTTTTTTTTTTTAGCGACTTCTTTCGTTTCATACTCTTTGAACATTACCTCTAATTACAGACTCTAACTTAATCTTTAATAAATGAGAGTATTTGACGTTCGGCAGATTTACGCTAAAACAATCCTCACTAATCTTTATTCAAACAAAAGTAAATACTATGAAAAAAGAAACACTCGTATCACTAGAAATGTCAACAAAGATTAACTCCAAATTCCTGTAATTCATACTACTTTTGGGCAGTGGAATTTAGGTACTTTGCGACAAGAATTTACAACATTCTTCCGGTTAGCAAAAAGAAAATGATTCATAAAAAATATTCAAATACAATGTAAAAAATTGAATTAAAATTAATGATAGGGCATCTACCGGTGCACTCACCCAAATTTGAAATCATTGATTCGACGATTTACGAAGCATATCTTAATATAAATTTATATATTCATAGGTATTTTATAACTATAAAATAATTTGCAAAATTACTGCCTCAACACAGGCTAGCCTAGTGAGGCGGGTTATGTGAAACTTCAACTATAACCGTTATTATATTATTTTCTATTTTACTTTATAAACCACTGTACACTTACATTATTATATTATACATGTCTTTTAGTTACAGTTAAATTTAATTACAATAAAGATATTATTATTATTATTGATATTTTTTTTATAACTAATTATATACTTCCCGAAAACAACTTTGGAAACCTTATTACGTTTTCGGGGTTGATTAAACGAATAATTTTGTTTATTATCTATACTATAAATATGTTCTTTGTTGTAATGGAAGTAAAAAAAAAATGTGGAAATTATTCTCTAAGTAAATGAATATGTTAAATTTTTAACTTTTTACAGTGACATAATATATTAAAAGCACGATATTAAAATATTATAAAGTTATACTATTAATTAATACTAGACGGGTGAATGGCGAGGTTTGATATTATTCAAAATTATGAATTTATGCTATTAAAAATAAAAATTATGTAAGTACATCATTTCTGGATAGATAATCATTCACAAATTAATTAAAAAATATA